>MJUU01062142.1:0-21273 GCA_002080025.1 Modiolus philippinarum
AATTAAACTGGCAAAGTGCTCTGACAATGACGGTCATCCTTTGCCCATTAAAAGCGCTTGTTCCAAGCTAGTGGACAATAACAACAAATATACAAACACAGGGCACGAGTCCATTGTGAGAAAACTTTACATTATTATATAGTGAGTGTATATATCATTGGTGGGGAAAATTCTGATATCAAGTATTAATGTATTGATTAGTTTTTATGTAAGAAAAAAAAAAAAAAACGACTGCGCTTTTTGCATGCCTGGTTTTTTATCAACATTCTCTTTCTTTCAGACTGTGTATTGGATGTCACCACTTCAACTTTGAACTCGGCAACGACCTGTGTTGTCAAGGATACATGTTCTGCTGTGGATTGCTGTACAGATGTGGATTTTCTAAACAGACCATTCCACACTTACCTGTATATTGATCCATGTGATCTGTCGTTTAGAATTGGAATAGAACAATTTTCTTTTACGGCAAATTTGACCTCTGACCCTGACTTCTCATTTGGTAAGTACTATAGCTTTCAAAAGTCAGGGGCATATTGTTTTACCCTTATTATACTCCGTGTTTGAAAAGTGGGGGTATATAATGATGGGGTTGTCTGTCCATGCTTCGGTCCTTCCGTCCTTCCATCTTTACGTCCGTCTGTACGTTACACCTGAGGGTACCCATCTCGTATCCGCTACTCCTCCTGAACCACTGAGCAGATTTTCATGAAACTTTAACACAGTCTTTGAGACATAATGTAGATGTGCACCTCCTATTTCAGAATTTGATTTAATTGATTTTTGGGGTTTCCCTTAGCAAAACATGGACTTTGCCAATACATTTCAAGGGGGTACCTATCTCTTATCCGCTACTCCTCCTGAAACACTGAGCAGATTTTCCTGAAACTTCAACACAATCTTTGTGACATAATGTAGATGTGTACCTTGTATTTCAGAATTTGATTTAATTGAATTTTGGGGTTTCTAATAGCAAAGCATGGACTTTGCCATTACATTACAAGTGGATACCCATCTCTTATCCGCTACCCCTCCTACCACTCATGAAACTTTAAGACAGTCTTTATTACATAATGTAGATGTGCATCTTCTATTACAGAAATTGATTTGATGTGATTGATTATCAAATGTGGGAGCGGGGGGTATATTTCAGTGAGCTATGCTCACAGTTTTTCTAGTTTGTATCTTGGTTTGTCTGTTTGTACATCAGTAGGAATAAAAGAAAACTTGCATTTAGTAGGAGCATCAAATGTCTTACAGACACATATATCATTTCTAAAAATTCACACTTCAGTTTTAAATTGTGAAGGGGCATGTTAGCCTCTATTTTCTGATTTTCCTTTCATTCATCTATTAACTACAATTTTTTTATTACTTTCCAACATTACATGAGAGGATTTGTCAGTTACCTGCTCAGAGCCAGAATTTCGGCTTGGTGCCAAAGATACCTATGTGGCTAAATAAATTTGAAAAATATTATGCTGAACTCCCAAGCAAGCAATCAATATGTACTTTCATTGATAAATGAATATTGGTTAAGTATTCATCTTGTGAAATTGCCTACCCTTACGATTTTGACATAAGGCTTACTTTTTTTGAGGTCATCATATGCCCGTACGATGGTTTACTATTTCCTTGAGATTTGGTCAATTTGCTGAATTTTACTGTATTTCTAGACAAATTCCATTTCGGGCCCCTGGTTTCATTGTGGTTTCATATATTTATGTTTAATAGAGGCATAAATTGTCAATGCTATAATTTCATTTGATCACAATATGTGTATTAGCCCTGAATACTTTTATGAATATTATTATTTTGTACTTTCAGGAGTGGAAAAGCATTTTAATATGAAGGGTGTGGTCAGAATGACGTAAGTAATAAGGGAGACAATAAAGTGAATGTCAGCGGCACCAATAACCCCATTTCGATCTAGCTCATACTGTTCGACATGCACTTTACTGTCACTGTTATCCATATAGCAAAAACATGAAAAATGAGAACTGTCATTAAACAGAATTTTTGTTTTCACCTTGGATATTACAGTGAAACCTGTCTAAACC
The DNA here is from genome assembly GCA_002080025.1 of Modiolus philippinarum. NCBI lineage: Eukaryota > Metazoa > Mollusca > Bivalvia > Mytilida > Modiolidae > Modiolus > Modiolus philippinarum. The sequence goes on from MJUU01062142.1 coordinate 2,058, forward strand.
AAAATGATGAGAAGATCCTTTGTATAAATTTCTGTATATATTGAACCTGCTTAAAGCGAACAAATTCTTCAGTTCCAGAGGGGTTCGGTTTAGACAGGTTTTACTGTATATTTGTGTCTGTTGGTTAATAAACATTGGCAGGCAAATACTGAAGTAGTTCGTCAAAAGGAGGATCTTAGACTCAGATGGTGGAAAAACATTGCAGTATAGTGGTGGCTAAAATGGAGAAACTAGAAACCGAACAAAACACGAAAGCAGAACACTTATATGTATGAACTAAAAAATATAGAGTATCAACAGTAGGACCCCCCCAGCTCCCCCCAAAAATTAAACATCAATAAATATCATCATCATAATGCATGAAATATAAAGTTTGAGCAGCATAGAACATTTACAAAACCCCCACCAATTCCACTCTCCTAAAAATGAAACCAAATACTGCAGAAGGGTGGAAAGATAAACGAAGAAAGTAGATGTGGCAAAAATGCTATACAGCGGGTAATTTTCGTGAGGTTAAATTTCCTCTATTTTTGCGAGGTTTCTTGAAGTGCAAAATTAAGAACTCATTAAATAAAGGTCAGTATATCTTTATATATGTCTTTCCCTTACACTATTTCCAATTCGCGAAAAATGAAACACCGCTTAAAGTTAATGCGTCTCTTTTAGAAACAAATTGCAAAATTGAGCAACAACAAAAGTTACCGCTATACGGTACATCAATTTGTGTTGAATGTCTTTCTGTTTATGATCCACTGTATCTGAGGTATCATTATAGCCATACAGTTAGTCACGTTTTTTTCACTATAAAAGGAAAGATAATAGAAATAATACACTTTCTCATATTTTACAGATACAAGATAGAAGATTTACTTGTAGAGAGACAGTACAGATTTAATCTGGGAATCAGAATTTGTTTTGAGTCGTCTCCTTTGTCTTGTACCAAAGACTTTACAGTGTTTAGTGATACACTCATCCCCAAACGACAGTGTTCATGGAATGCTGGATTTTCAACAACAGGTATGTGCACTTATATCATGCAGTAATGCATAAAATGAACTACTTTATACATGTATCATGATTTAATACTGTGAAAGTACTGTAAAAATTGTTTGTGGGGTTTCAATTTTCGTGGATTTCTTGGTTCGCTGAAACCACGAAATACAATTCCTTATGAAATCTAATTTTTCCATAGATTTTTAATGCATAGAGTTCAAAACCAAGAATTTAAGTGGCTACGAAATATTGATACTTAATATGAAAACAACAAAAATATGCTCCCACAGTAGATCATTTGGGGAAGGCTTTATGCAATTTAGAACATGGGCAGACCTTACATTTATCAATATTTTTATACGGAGCGATTGGGAGGTTAAAAATAAAGACAAATATTAGGTCTGACCATGTTCTTATTGGCATAGTGCCCAATTGCAATAATGTATTTCTATTCTAATATATCAAACAAACAGTTAAAAAATTGGAAGCAGATTTTAGAAGACAATTTCAACTGTTGATTTCAGTTCTGTGTCTTCAAATCAGTGATGAATATCTATTGTTGCAATTATTTGATTCATCTATTTAGGTGATTTATTTATTTAAAAAGTTATTTTTCACAAAATATATGGTAAGAAATATGAAAGGTGTACATTATTTATGATTTGATATTGTAAAATATGTGTATGCCTTTTGGATTTAGAGCAAATGTTTGTTTACAAAGGGAATTAAATTTGTTTTATTGCTTAAAATATTTACAGCAATGGTATCTAGTGCATGTATTCACAACATTATATTGATCTCTCTTCCTACAATATACACCATAATAATGGTAAATGACAGCAAATTAGCATGTAAATAGTTATTCTTAATATATTCAAACAATATAATTTAGTCAACAACCATGACAACTTATATACCTGGCAGTTTTTACTGAATAAATTTTCATTCAATGAAGGTCATTCAATCAAAAGTAGACTTATATAGGATTAAATAGTGTCTGTCTCAAAATATTGTCCCGGATAATAATTGTTTCCTATGATTACGTCAAAGGACGGAATAAAACACATTGATGGTCATGAAGTATTGTCCTCTTGGATTTTCCATTGAAATATATAACATGAAGGAAGGACACTTTTTCACGGGACACTATTTTGGCTTACACTTATACCTTTAAACCAGAATGTAGGGTTTTTCTTCCATTCTCAGTTGTTTAAATGTGCACATGACTTTTTAACCAACTGGTGTTAATTAAATTTACAAAAGAGTTTTCCTGTCGTTTTTGATAACTTGTGATTTACACACATTTCATTGGAGAAAAAGCTTCTAATTCAGCTAGGTTGTGAGTAAAAAATGATTCTTGACTCTCTAGACTAAGATTTTGATTTTAACATGATAAAGCTAAATAAAAGAGCTGGCACATTGAAAATTGAAATTATACAATCTGGATTGAAGAAATATTTTTAACTCACTCCTGAAGGAGGAACTATATATTACCTTCTATGTCTATCTTATAAGGCCATGTTCATATTAGAATTTGATGCGATCAATCCAAATTAAGATCGATTATTTTAAAACCTGTTTATGTTCACATTCAAAACATCTGAATCGATTGCAACCGATCGCAATCAGATTTTGACGTTCTCATTAGAAGCGATTGCAATGGATCTCATGTTTATTTCAAAACACTTGAATGGATCGCAATCGATCTCTTTTATTTGAATTGATCTTTTTGAGACCACCTCTTTTTATCGGACCAAATAAGATCGATTGCAATCGATCTTTTTATAGTATGAACAGTGCAAACTGATTTGAATTTATTGCAATCGATTCAGATATTGTTAGTGTGAACGGGGTCTATACTCCCCGCTTTAGTGGGCGGTATATAGTGATCATGGTGTCCTTCCTTCCTTCCGTCCATTCGTCCGTTCGTTCGTCCCCCATAGGGTACTTACTTTGTGGCGACAACTCCTCCTAGACCACTTGATGGAATTTATTGAAGCTTTCACAGAATGTTAAGTATGCATTGCCCTTGTGCATCATCTATTTAAAAATTTGATTTGATCTGTTTTAGCGGGGGATATGATATTAGTGAGCTTTGCTCACATTTTTCTAGTTTAAGACATTATCAATTTGTATTTTTTTCCAGGATTTTCCCTGACAAGTTTCCTTAGTCCAGACTATACAGTGGGACAAGTTTTACCAGATGCTAAGATTACCGAAGTATTCAACAAACTTGGAATCAACTCATACGTAGAGGCAAACGCATGTAACATATCATCTGACTCGTACAGTCCAAATCACAATGGTTGGAAAAAAGGTATTTTCTTTTTGCTTATTATCTGCACATTTAGCGACTATTTTTTTTCTTTCTTTTTTATCAAAGTACAGAACATTTTCATTATCAAAATGACAATAATATACCAGGCGGACATGGTTTATTTGAATTCTAATATGAAAATTAAACCAGTTTTGCAATCGAAGTTAACTGCTCCCCACCATTAGTTTTGTCAATATTGACTTTGTTTTGGCACAGATAAATCGCATAACTAGATGGAAGACTTACAAGATAAACTTGTTGTTTATTCATGCTCATTACTCCTGCAGAAATTATTTATTTTTCCGTAATTTCAACTTTGACTTTCCAGTCAATGCTAAGTGAACTGGATGTTACGAATCTGATTATGACAGTAAAAATTTAGAAATACATTTAATGCTGAATTATGCCATGCAGTGTTCAAAATAGCAAAAAATATCTAAGGAGCAATTTGGGGGGGGGAATAATTTTAAAATAATTGATTCGGTGTTAGTATTTATAGGTTGTATTAAAAAAAAACAAAAAAACATGGAAATTTAGTGGAAACAAGTACCTGTTTATTTTGCACATATTCCAACTGTAATTAATTGTAATTTTCAGTATGGTTTTATTTATCTAGATAACAAAATATTGTGAATTTAGTTCAAGCATGTGGTCATTTCGACAACTTATGTTTCTTCAGTGCAAATCAGTCAAAAGATTTAGAAATCAAAAAATAGAAAATTTTGTGTAAGAACAAATTAGCATTTACATCTACCTGGTAAATAGAAAAAAAAAGCTAAAATCAGCAAAGGACAAAGATAAGCAAGAGGGAGATATGTAAGGGTTTATATTATCCATCATGAAATAAGTTCCAAAGGAACAAATTTCATAGCTCGCCCAGTGAAACAATCTCCAGCTGGAAAGTATTTACTGCTCACCTGTTGAAATAATCTCCAGACAGAAGAAATCTCAAAGATATATCCATAACATTTGTTCTATTTGGATCATATTTCACAGGATACTATTTTGGCTTACAGATACTCTTTAGTTATACCCCCGCTTGAAAAGTGGGGGGTATATAGTGATGGGGGTGTCCGTCCGTCCGTCCTTCCATCCGTCTTTCCGCCTGTCCGTTACACATGGGGGTACCCATCTCTTATCCGCTACTCCTCCTGAACCACTGAATAGATTTTCATGAAACTTTAACACAGTCTTTGTGACATAATGTTGATGTGCACCTCCTATTTCAGAATTTGATTTGATTGATTTTTGGGGTTTCCAATAGCCAAACATGGACTTAGCCATTACATTACATGTACACATGGGGGTACCCATCTCTTATCCGCTACTCCTCCTGAACCATTGAATAGAGTTTCATGAAACTTTAACACAGTCCTTATGACATAATGTAGATGTGCACCTCCTATTTCAGAATTTGATTTGATTGATTTTTGGGGTTTCCCATAGCCAAACATGGACTTTGCCATGACATTACATGTACCCAGGGGGGTACCCATCTCTTATCCGCTACTCCTCTAGAACCACTTAATAGATTTTCATGAAACTTTAACACAGTCTTTGTGACATAATGTAGATCTGCATCTTCTATTTCAGAATTTAATTTGATTGATATATCAGTGAGCTTTGCTCACAGTTTTTCTAATTTATTACAAAATTTTCTTAAATCAAAATAATGTAAGTTTTCCAAATAAAATAGGTTTTTGAGCTGGAACTGAAGTACTGGCTACTGTGTTGATGAACACCCTTTGGAACTTCCAGTCCACCAGCAGAGGCATCGTCACAGTGGTAATAAATAACAAAATACCAAAGTTACTGTAAATGCAGGGTGTCATTTTATAATCATATATAATGTAAGAAGTTGGTGCTTACATGCGACACAAGTGGAAAATTGGGTACCCCATGGAAAAAACCCTGAATTTTTGTCACTTTTCATTCTAGTTATTGACCTGGATGACAGTATGACATTGATAGGCCTAGTTTTGTGATCTTTGAAAAGTTTCAACATATTTCTGCTCATTGGCCTCCTACGTTTGTTCCTAGGAACCATGAAATAAGGATACACCTATTCCTACCCCCTGTTAATGAAGGGACTACTGTATTGTATTCAAGCAGCACTATTCATAGACATTTCATGATTATTGTAGATTGTAGTTTGGACATTACCTTTCCGAGCCCTCCCTCCATACCAAGTACAGCCATGTGCTCACTTCAGTCTTCGTGTACAGCCGTGGATTGTTGTATGAACATTGCATTCTTAAAGCGTGGATTCAGAGCCTCTGTGGAACTCGACCCTTGTAGCCATGTTTTACGCTTTCGTATTGAAAGAATTCAAGAACAGTTCAGTCTGTATGGATATGTTTGGGGTAAGAACTTGATTTTTAAGTGATTCTAATTATTAATAAATCGTAATTTAAAGAAATCATTTGGACTGTTAACTCTATTCAGTTTAATAGAGAAATTGTGTTCTTGGTAATTTGAAGAAATATCAGGCTACAAATTTGTGGAAGCATGTAGTGGGCATTTTTATGTTAGTTTTGTAATTTTAACATTCAAAAGCTAGATATTCAAGTACTGTGAAACCTGTCTAAATCGAACCCCTTTTGTTCGGTTTAGAGAGGTAATCGGTTTAAAATAGGTTTAAAATAAAAAGAATTTGATTCTAAGAAATTTCAAAATGAGTTTGATTTAGACATGTTTCCAATTAAGTCAGTGTTCGGTTTAGACAGGCTTCACTGTATATTCAGATTAATGCTTGTAACTGTCAAATTCAAATCTTATTCTTTCATCAATTTGCAAGAAAGAAAAATACTAAAATTAAATTTCTTTGAACTTAGTCTATGCTACTAATACACATGTATATCAATTGTTGAATTGTTGGAAAAAATGAAGTGTTTCAAAATTTATCTGAAGTAGTGATTTGGGAAAATATGTCGTAAACATGACTTTTTCTGTATATTATAGGAACAACAGAAACCAGAACCTTAATGAATGTTGTCAGAATTGTGTATGTATTGGTCTTGTATTGGAAAGGGGGGGGGATAGTTGAGTTATTTTGATTTAAAAAAAGAAGAAGAAAAGAAAAAACAACTACAGTAGAATGCCAAAGGGTCAAAGTAATATACAATATTCTGTATACCAGGAAATGTTCATGGCAGTTTGCGGTAAGGGCTATTCCAGTAAAACTTCCCACCAGTGGGTGGAACGCCACTTATTTTTATACCCCCCACCAAGAGAAAAAATTTAAAATATATAATTTAAACTATTAGGATACAATAGAAATTCACCCACCACCAACAGAAAAGAATTCACTGGTGTTCCACCCCCCGGTGGGAATTTTAAATGGAATAGCCCTAATGGAAGAATCACAAAAAAGGACTCGCAAATTCAGATGTAATATGGTGATTTAATAGCTCGGCAGACAACAGCGAATTCCAAACTGCGCAAAGAATAATCTATTTTGAAAACTGTGAAAAACAGATGGCACAAAAATTTCTTAGATTTACAGTAAGTGGTTATATTCACAGGTACTTAATTTTTGCCTGATTGGTAAATACATGTATGCTAAAGTCACGAAAATTGCACATCATGAAAATAATTTAAATGAGACTTCACACAGCAAATGATAAGAAATCATGACTTTTTCATACCGCAAATTAGTGTGAAAGAAATCACCATATCTATGACCCGTAAAAATAACCACTAATACAATACGGTGGACCAAATTCCAGAAATAAGTCAAAGTTGACAACACCAATAGTTAAAAATCAAACACATTTGCCATTTATTATGAAGAAAAAAGTAAGTATGATGAAGAACCTAATTAATAGATGATATCCAGGTTCATGGTCTGCACTCCCTAATTTGTCACTTTGTAAGAGTTATCCCTCTTGGGTGTTTACAAACAAAAATCTCCAGAACTTCAAGGTAAGTCTTTTATTCACATAGAAAGATGAAATATAACTTTTAGTGATCTTTTTATTGATCAATGCATCTCATAAATCCACTGGTATTAAACTGATGATAGTAACGGACATTACTATCATCCCAAGATGGTGGAACAGAAGAGCTCTTAGTTTATATTTATGGTCATATTTCTTTCCAATGACTGTATACTCAAAAGTTAATTATGGAAGATTGTAGTATAATAAAAACACTTCATTTCGATATCAAATATGACTGTATAGATTACATATATAAATGGCAATTTGATGCATAGTTGCCAACTCACATGATTTTCGCATGTTACACACGCTTTTTCAACTGTTTACACGCGTAACATTTGTCACAGGGCGTGTACACGCTTTTCAGAACTTCACGCCTTTTCGTTGTTTACGTTTTTTGTTATTAGCGATATCGCGTTTTTCGTGATTCTCTGGATTTTTCCACGACCGTTGTTAATGTTTTTGGTTATTAGCGCTACCGATCCCCGTGATTCTCTGGAATTTTCATGACCGTACGGTAATTGCAAACTTCGATTCCGCCAAACAACTGATTTTAAATCGTTTCAATAAATTTCTTGGTTGGGTACAACGACTAAAGACACGAGTGCAAATAGAAAACGATATTTTTGTACCTGATCAGTGATACCAAAACAAAATTTGAGACTCCGAGTTGAAGTCAAAAGAAAGTAGCTATGCAGTTAACACATTTATATTGGATCATTTACAGAAAGTGATATAGTCTGATATACAAACGTAAGGGCTCATTTGAAACCATTTATCTGTCAAAATGGGTATAAGCCCATTTCCTTCTTGCCAGCTACAAAAAATTTGTTGAATGGTGTAATCATCAAGGACAAGGCTGAGAACTCTGCTAACTTTTGCCTCATTGACTTGTAAATTCAACCAAACTTGTAATTGTTTTGAATATGTACCTAGTCAGGCAGTTCTAAAATCAGCAAAACAGGCAAATGTTGACTACACTGGGCTTTTATATTGGCAAATAAATTTTATATAAATTTTGTTCAATAATCCGAAAGTATGTCGCGTGTTTTCACACGCTTTTTGGTATCTCGTGTCATGTCACGACATGATTTTTCATTGTCAGAGGTTGGCAACTATGATTTGATGTGAAGAAAATGGCAAAGATGATAGTAACGACAAATCCAGAAAAATATGGAATGATAGTAACGTAAATCAGAGATGATAGTAATGTTATTTTTTTGCAAATCAGAAATAACTGTTATGATGATAATAAAGTACTACGCAGAGCGCAGCATGATTCGACCACCAAAATATGAACTAGAGTAATTTAAGTGAATGTGGACACAGTAAAGAGCTTGACACAGCAATTAGGTATACACAATAATGAGCTTGACACAGTTATTAGCTGGACACAAATTAGGGAAGATAACAAGTAGTCCTTTTGATCATTTAAAGCGTTGAAATACATGTAGTAATTACTGAAAACTTCCATCAAGAGGAATCTGGAAAAAAAACACAAAAATCTGTTAAAAAATAAGGATTGTGCATTTTTTTGGTGGAAAAATTGCAATTTGACTCCTTTGACCCCTTATAGCTCGGAAACAGTAAGAGTTATTCCAAATCTGTTGACATACTACCAAAAACTTATAACAAGAGGAATCCAAAGAAAAAAATCCCCATTAAAATCCAATGAAAAAAAGACTTTACATTTTTTTGAAAAACTGCAACTTTGACTGCTTATAGCTTGGAAACAGTTAGAGATAAGCCAAATGCGTTGACATACTACTAGTGAAAACTTACAACAAGAGGAATCCAAAGAAAAAATCCGAATGACAAGATTTTCACGTTGCACCTAACACATTTGCGATAACAACATAGATTGAGAGAATACTTATAGCTCAGTCAGTTTGCTTTAGATTAAGCCAATTTTAGCTCACAGCTAGAATCAAAATTCTATGGCCACATTTGCCTCAATAAACATCGATAAAGCCTCTAGAAATAGGATTCTCTGAAAATATCCTGACAGGTAATGCGAAAATGCGTGAAAAATCCAGAAACAATAGATGGTGGTGCATTTTGTTGGATCACAAAATCCTGGCTTGACCAATGATCTTTTGAGCCATTGGGGTAAACCCGTTGTAAGCGAATTCTCAACTAAGAGTTCATTTGACATCCAACATACCCATTTTGAAAAGGATCATTACTATCATCCCTAAATTTTCTTGCAACACCATTACTATCATCTTTGATTTCCGTTACTATCATCATCACTGTTTTTCTTGACATCAAATTGCCATTTATATATGTGATCTATACAGTTATATTTAATATCGACATGAAGTTTCTAAATAATACTTCAATGTTACATAGTTAACTTTTGAAAATACAGTCATTGAAAAGAAATATGACCATAAATATAAATTAAGAGCTCTTCTGTTCCACCATCTTGGGATGATAGTAATGTCCGTAGTTACAGTTTAATACCAGTGATAAATCATTTGATATGAAAAAAAAAATGTTACATTATCAATAATTTTACTTTAGAACCATAGAATCAGTTGCCTGTCATCACTGAGAAAAATATTTTATTTCCGTATGGCAACCCTGTTTAGAAATAATTCAAAAAATTTCTCTTCTGATTCTTCAAATGTTGACAACTTTGATTTTCTCAGAAATAATTCAGTTTTTAAGAAATTTACATCAGAAAATTTCCATTTTCCCTAGTGCTCAATACAACTGGGAATGGGGAACCAGTAAATGTCCATACAGGGATCAGTCTAAAAGTCCAAATTAGGGAGTGCAGACCATGAACCTGGATATGGTCTATTGGCATTAAGCTACACAGTATTCAGTTTTGGAGAACAAAATATATGATGATTAGGCCATTCAAACAAAAAAAATTGTTTCTTAAGCCCCTTCCACATATATCAAAAGAAAGACGCATCAAACTTTTCTTTTGAATTTTTCTTTTCTTTTATAAAAGTAACTTAATGCTCAAAGTCTACAAAAAAACGGAAATGTATGTTTAGATATCTTTGGAATTAAGCTCAAATGTATTTAAAAAACATAATGACATCAAAATTAAATTTTGCTGACACCCAAGAAATTATGAAAAAAAATGAAATAAAATAAAAAAAGGCCGCCCCTCACCAAATTTCAAATAAAACTGCTTGAGAAACAGGCAATTAATTATGAATGGCCTTATGTAAACACAATATTAAACTGTCCAAAAAAGAGATATGAAATTTTTTTTGGACTTTAGTTGAACAGGTTTAAAACCTACTTTATTAAGGCTATTCCATTAAAATGGATGGGGGGGATGTGATGGAAGTTTAATGATCAGGTATAGGTCCTGGGTCATTCTTAGCATATTCCTATTAGATTAATATAGGATTGTAAAAAAAAAACTGCTTGTTGGTTGTGAGGTACTTTGTTGGTAGTCCCTTCCTATCCCCCCTCATCCATTTTAATGGAATAGTCCTTACCTTATTGAAATACTATAAGAATAAATAAAAGCTGAACCAACCTTTCATTAAGTTTTTTTGTCTGTGAAGTGAAATACCACATCATCAATCTTTTGAACAGTAAAAAATTTTAAAAAAACTCCCCTTTCTCATTGAGGCTTTCATGATATTAGTGATGAACCACAAACTTAACTTAAAACATACTTTTTTTCAGGTTTTCGGTGACAGAGGAGCCATTGCAGTACAAAATAACTTTAGACATGAGTGTCTGTTTTGAGGATGGAGGATCTTGTTACTTTACTATGTCTGTGTTCAAGAACACCATCTTACCCAAACAATTCTGTCTCACAGGAACATCTTTTTTAAATCCAGGTAAGTAACATGTAGGAAATTCTTATTCTTTCCTTTCGCTGCACTTCTTTTTTTGGTTATTTACTGAAAACTAGAACAAAAATTGAAAGATGAATGGAATTTTTAAAGAAATTCAGAAATTGATAATTGATTTGCAAAAAGATTGACTGAATCCCTACGGTATTGTAAGTATTGCTGTTGTTAATACATTGAAAAATTACTTAATATGTTTTTTTTTGTTCTGGACAGTAACAAATACAGAAAAAAATATTAGCTCCATGAGATCACAGGAAATTTACACATTACAAATAAATACCGTATCAGTGGCTATTTTCTCGAGGACTTAATTTTCGGTTTTTTCGCGACCATTCTGTCATTACCGGGAAATATGATTTATTTGAGACTTTATACAGTAAATTACAAGCAATCGTGAAAATTTGATACCCTCATAAATAAAGTTCACCAATTTTGAAATAAAGTTCACCAATTTTGAAATAAATTGCGAAATACATGGCCCTGGAAAATAACCACATATATGGTATAATATTTAGGTGCACTTTGAAATTGTTTTAGTAACAGTAACATTTGTATTTAATACTTTTTAGCTTTCTCTCTGAGTGGATTTCTGTCAGGACTGGGACAATCTATGGTATCACCGCTACCGACAGGTACAGCAACAACCTTGTTAAGTACACTCAAAATGACAGAGTTCCTGAAAAGTACTCAGTGTTCAGATTCTGTATACCCTTTCACCACGGCAAATGGACGGTTTAATAATGGTAAGATTCTCAGCTACAATGTTCTCATGTGCAAAGCCAAATATTTGTAAGTGTTAAAATTATTTGGCAAAAAGATCTACCAGTATATAATGCAGTGGCTCGGACAGAATTTTATGTAATGTATATTGGGATATTTTCGTGTTGGCATGATTTTCAATATGCTTATGGTTACCCCTAGTTAAAAAAGGCCTTCCAGTAAATCCCCCCATATGTAGGTGTGTGGGGGGGGGAGGTAGGCTTTAATGAATTATTTCTAATGGTGGACCTGTATCTAGATCTGTAGATTTTTTGAACTTATTACAATTATTTCATTTTTTTTTGGGGTGGGGGTGGGGGTGTTACTTCACCATTTTTTTGCCTGGCGTAATCATTTATTTTGCATAACTTTAACATCTAAATGATAATTTATTTCAGAATGTGGTGATTTCACCGGTAACGTGACACTTCCTGACAATGTAGCCTGTAGTATGGGTGCCTTTTCAGGTGGATGTTCCAATATTATGTGTTGTTCACATTTAACCTTCCTATCTAGAAGAATTGAAACAAATGTTTACCTCAATCCATGTGACTATGAGTTAACACTGCGTGTGGAAACACTGTCAGCTAATGTATCGTTATTAGACTTTTTGTGGGGTACACCATACACATTCTCCTTCCAAGGAGGAATCAAGCTGAAGTAAGTTTATAAATAGATGAAATAAATAGTTTCATTATGAGACACAAACAATTTAGACGGTGCATGGCATTTGCGCCAATTAGTATTTCATTTGTGCCAAAAAAATATTTCATTTGCACCAAAATTAAAGCTTTGCATTTGGACCAAATGCATGTAAATAGTATAGATTAAAGTAAAAAAATACTTTAACAGTTATAACTTCCATTTTTGCATTTAAAAAAAACAACTTTAAGACAATTTATTAAAAACTGAATTATTATTATTTTACAGTTTTACCCTTAATGATTTACCGAATGATGGAATATACCTGGTTACCTTCAGTATTCACCTTTGTTTAGAGACCAGTTCTTCAGATACCTGTGTGACAGACCTGTGGATTTTTGACAATGTCAGAGTCCCAAAAGGGACATGTAACTGGAATAGGGGATTTAACATTGAAAGTAGGTTTTTATGATGATTATAAGAAAAACTGGGCATATTCAATGATCAGCATGTCAGTCTTTCTGTGTGTCACTCTGTTGTTTCACTTGTTTGTTATTCTGTTGTTGATACAACATGCAATAGAGAAAGAGATGATATTAAGATTTCAAAAATTTCAGAAAAGATATTTGAAGGATTCTATTTCCATTCAAATATGACAATCAAACATGAAAGTTCTTATATTTTCAGTCGTGAGTTTACAAGGCTATTGTGATTACTTGCATTTCTGAGGCTGTTTTATAAGACTCAGTAGGATTTGTTAGTTTTCAAATATCTGTTGAATTTGAGTAACTAACAAGCCTTGAAAATATCATCAGAAGTCAAACATATTTTCTTAGCTTTTTAGCTCTTTTTGTTTATTCAATTTTCATGTCTTATTAATTGTCTGTGATTTAAGTGTTATTTTTCAGTACTCAGTTTGGCTTGCCAGTTTCTCACAAATTATTATCCTATTTTCAGGATTCAGTTTACAAGGCTGGCTAGGAGAAACGTATGAGAACAAAGATACATTAGATCCCTATGTTGTTAATGAGCTGATGCGAGATCTTCAACTTATTGACTACCTTATGGAGCCTCAGTGTGATTTGTCCTCTAACAATGTTCAAAGATGGAACATCAGTTCAGGTTTGTCTGTTTAATACAAGTTCATGTTTTAGGCCACAAAGTTGATTTTAAATTTAAAGGTTGACCTATATTCTATACATCAGGCCATTTGAACACTTTATACAACAAAAGCATATCATAAGACCTCCTATAGCCAAGTTATAAGGAGTTTCAATTTGACACGCAGCAAAACCCACATGGCGAATTTCAAAAATTGGCAGGCATGATAATTAGATGGTTCAAAAAAGAAAGTATATTGTATTAAGTGCATAAATATAAGTCACCATCATACATGGTAAATAAAACAAAGCAATGGAACATTTATGTTTTTCATCACAACACCACCATAATTCCAATTTTTATCAAGAAGTTGACTGAAGTTATTGATTAGAGCCAAGGAAAGGCCCTCTTGATACTACCTTGATGAAGTTCCCCACCTCCTCCAAAATATATATTTATATATCCCTTAATTCAAAGATGTGCATTAAAAAGTCAAATTTAATAAAAATGAAGCAATAAAATTTATAATCTTATAATCAATTTAGAAAAACAATATGGGAAATATAGGCATTCGCTTGAAAGTAGGAATCATTGAAAAATAAAAAAATGTACTTGATACTAGTAGTCCTTGAAAACTACTTAATTTTTTTAGGATGTGTATGAAACGTCATACATGGATATGAATGAGCATATATTTTTTATACCCCCCCCCCTCCCACACAAAGTGGCGTGGTATTATGTGATACCCTCATTCATGTGTCCGTCCGTCCATCTGTCTGTCTGTTCCCCTCCTTCAAACTTGGCATGTAGCTTGTTCACAAAAAACTCAGGTCGAGTTCGAATATGGGTTCTGAGGTCTAAGGGGTTCTGGAGTTATGCCCCTTGATACTTCGAAATTTTGTGAAACATGGCTNCCCCCCCCCCTCCCACACAAAGTGGCGTGGTATTATGTGATACCCTCATTCATGTGTCCGTCCGTCCATCTGTCTGTCTGTTCCCCCCTTCAAACTTGGTATGTAGCTTGTTCACAAAAAACTCAGGTCGAGTTCGAATATGGGTTCTGAGGTCTAAGGGGTTCTGGAGTTATGCCCCTTGATACTTCGAAATTTTGTGAAACATGGCTGGGTATCATGTAATGCACCATTACTATTTATTATTTTATTTCAGCCTGTTCCAGCACTCCAAGTCTTTCTAATCTATCATCAGAAGTAACTTGTCACCTTGGTGATAGTTGTACAAATATTACATGTTGTGTGACCTCAGTTAAACTTGGAAGGACATTTCAAGTCAACCTTGACCTTGATGTGTGTAACCAGAGATTTTCTGTTGGAGTAGAAAGATTTTCAAGGACAATATCCTATTACAGTTTTAAATTTAGCCAGGAAGACACTTTCTCATTTGACGGGTTGGTAAAGGTCAAGTAAGTAGAATAACTGTTTAGATGGTAAGAGTTAGGAGATTCCAATTTTCGCTATTTTTGTGAAGTTTGCAGACATGCAAAAATGAAAAATCTCCAAAGTATGTCTGTATAAATTTTCAATATAATACAATGTAATAGTAACATCCATTGTACCATCCGTATTCGACTGCTGTTGTTTCAATTCAAGGTAATTTATGACCTCTAAAAATTTGATACCCCTCTTTAGAGAACAAATCACAAAATTTTACAACAGGGAAAATTATACCTTATATAATGTAATTCCTGTCAGTCTCATCATTTTGTTATCACAACCTCTCTTAAACCACTGATATCTAAAAAATCATGCTTTCAGGGAAAATTTGTTGTAACCAATGGACCGATTCAAAAATCCAACTTCCGTCTTTGTAAATGACGTTGCTCAAACTCAGTGTCCTCGTAAAATACATTTTGACCAATCAAGAACATTTAGGACAATGACTATCCCATAATGCGGTTGCATTTTTGAATCGGTCCATTGGTCATTTAAACGACATAGTTAAACAATAGTATCTATTAGACAATGGACAATAAAATCACAGAATTGCTATTTTTTTTACACTAGGTACAAAGTGGATGATTTCCCCAGTGAAAATCAGTACATGGTTAATTTGGACATTGACGTCTGCTACCACTACAGTGAAACATGTGCTCTACAGCTGTCTATCCTCAACGATGTCAGACTGACCAAACAGTCGTGTGAACAAGATACAGGATATTCTATTCCAGGTAAAAAAATTACTATGCATGAATTTGAAAATGGCTGCATATTAGGCCTGTAAATTTGTGGGTTCATAAATTCCTTGAAGCTGAATGTTACATGTATATAATTTGAAATTTGTTCTTTGAATATAGATTCTACAACGAGAGAACTTAGTTGATTATGAAATTTCTCACATGGAGTTAAATAAATTTTGCAAATGTTTGAAATCAAGGCTTGCTGAGTTTTTAAACATCCAAATATTTATTTAACAAGATTTTGTACTTAAAATACTCAAAGTAGGTACATTTTGTGGATATCAAATTTTGACTCTTTTTGCATTATCTTATGATGTAAAAAATATTAATTTCAAGAGACTTTATACTTTAAATGATTTTAAATTGTTAATTTTCAGTCACCAAAAATAAATCAATGTTCAAAAAGATGTTAAGAAGTTTATAAAGTATGCAAATGACTACTTATACATACAGAAACAGATTGAAAATTGACTTGAATTTATGCCCTTTTGAATACTTTGGAATTACTTTTATTTGTGGACATCAATTTTTGTTGTTTTTATAAATATCACTATTTTGTTGGTAAAAAATTCTTGGTTTTGAATTCTTTGCATTAAAATTTGAGGGACAAAATGTTTGTTGTTTGGAACTTAATCATTTTAGCAAACCACGAAATACATGAAAATTTGAAACCTACAAACAATAGTACTTTCACAGTATTGATTTATGGCGGATTTCTCGGATGATTAACATATTTTATTTGCAATTCTTCAATGAACATACCAATATTCCTCTAGTAACACCTATAAAACTCCTTCTAAACTCCTGTCTTTTGTCTGCTAATCAATTACTCAACTTTCTATAGAATTCTATTGTATACAAATTTGTACTGCCTGAAGGGGTTTACCTTGATACTCCAGTGATGACAAATTGGTATACAATAGAATTCTATAGAAAGTTGAGTAATTGATTAACAGACAAAAGACAGGAGTTTAGAAGGAGTTGTTATAGGTGTTACTAGAGGAATATTGGTATGTTTATTGAAGAATTGCAAATAAAATATGTTAATCATCCGAGAAATCTGCCATAAAAAAATGAATTGCTAGGTTGGTATTCAAGCAATTTATAGAGGAAATCTGGTCACTTAGTTTGTATGTTTTACAAGATATATGATTTTATGTACTGTATATTTACTTTGATTTTCAGACTTTTCTCTAGCCAGCTGGTTGGTATCTAAAGGAATATCTAGTACTGTTGCTGTTATTCCTAGCTATGTTGTAGATCTACTAATGGAAGACCTGAATATAATCGGTTTACTTAATGATCCGTCATGTAACCGAGGCAGTAACACAGGATGGGACACATCAGGTATATGAAATAGTCTTCCACTTTTATGTGATTTTCATTGAACGTGCATTAAGTGATCATGCCTGATGCACTTCCACTTTTTTGTAAGTCATACAATGCTAGACTTGGGTATTGTGATTCTAGGGACAGCTACAGTAGCAGCGTTCACAATTATATAAGTTTTATCTTGTATCTGTTTAGCATCAACCACTCATGGTAGCCCAATGATTTTAGGTATGCAGTTGCATTATTATCAGTACAGATTAGTTTCATTGGCATTTTGTGTCAATGTCACTGCAGTCATGCTCAACTGACTTTGAAATTTTTTACTCTCTATCAAATTTTCAAGTTATTCTTGTGTACATTCAACATCAGCCACACATAGTAACCACAATATTTGATTGTGGAGATTGGCGAATGCTTGACTGTTGGCTGTTAGGTAGGGAGTAGAGTCCAGATATTTTACTGTATAAAACCAACTTATTTTCGTGAACGATTTATTTTAGCGACTTTCGTGTGAGTGAAAATATCGCGAAAATAAATCGTCGCAAATAGTTCATATCCTTATATCTCTGCAGACTTCACCAGGTCCTGGTTTACAGTATTGCATCTTGTATTTTACAAGTACTTTCCTTTCTATAATATGTTTCTTAAATTACACAATAGATCAATAGGCTGAGAGACAAATCTGCATCCAAGCATCTTGGTAAAAATGATATTTTTTATGCAATTACCCATTGTCAAATGACCCCATGAAGTTAAGACAGAGATGGAATTAATTTTGAGAAATTAAATAAGTAAAAAATGAATTGTCCAATTACCCATCAAAAGTCTTTATTCTTATATTTTGCATGTTGTAATGATAATGTAAATATTTATAGATTATTCAGCAGCCATGAATATTAGCACAACAAAAGGTCATCCATTTACAGAATTCCATTTTTGTTTGATTTCCTGATAAATTTGATATGTTTATATTTTAAGGGCCCTCACTCTGTCTTATTTGATGACTAGTATATTATTACATATTTAAGTTTTGATCCTTATTGTAACATTTTTACAGCATGCCCAGAGAATGTAACCTTGTCAACACTCCCGTCATATGTATCATGCCAGCTTCCATCTTACTGTACAGGGGTACAGTGTTGTACAGACATTGGAATTCTGGGAAGGTCATGGCAGACATTTGTGCTAATAGATTCCTGTAGATATAGAGTCAGCATCGGTATTGAGAAGCAGATGGTCAATTTAACCTTGTTTGAATTTACACAAGGCACATGGGCTAATGTTACACTGGGAAATGTATTACGGATGAGGTACAGTAACTATTTAATAATATACTAGTTTTATCAGCTAAAGAAGTAGATATATGTTGCTGTTTATTTGGGGGGGGGGGGAACTGAATAAAAAGTATACAAATGATAATGACAAATATTTGTAGCTAGACATTGCCTGGTTTTACTTTTATCTCATTGACTGTTCCTGACATGTGTTGCTTCAATGATATATATTAGCTGTGATTTATGTTGCTCAACATTTTTGTCAAGAATACCACTTAAGTGCACCCTAGGGGCCTTCTTGATCTCGCTTGAGGGATGAATATTGTTCACCTCTGGTTGAAGACCCTTGGGCGACATCAAGATGTAGACAGGAATAAAAGCCCTGTCCTTGATAAACTGGAGTTTTCTGTGTATCATGTGGGTTTTTGTCACATGTACATTCACTCCATATCCTTTCATATTTTAAAAGGCCTTAATTTTCAGACTTAACTCAATAGAGGGTGAAATACAAAGCAAGATGATTGCATTATCTTTGATCAAGCATGCAGAAGAAGTAAACACTTGGATAGATCATGGATAGAATACAATAATAAATAAATAATAGAGCAACTAGCCATAGGGAGGTAACAAATCTAAACAACCTTTGTGTGTCTTGTCTTTTTTCTAGTTAAGTTTACTTTATGTCTATAGGATTCTAGGATGATGCTTATTTCTCTCAACTTGATTACTCTTTATTCAGGGGATGACTCTGACCTGCCGTTGGGTGTGGGGTTTTCTCACCGTTCATTGAAGATCTTATGGTGGCTTTGAGTTGTTATTACTCCCCTTTG
>MJUU01062142.1:21287-33667 GCA_002080025.1 Modiolus philippinarum
GTCGTTGTCTCTTTGACACATTCCCCGTTTCCCTTCTTTTTTCTACTGTAGCAATATGTGAGTGGCGATATATCAATGGAACAAATTACAAGAAAACTATGAAACTTTTTGAAAAAGGACCTCCACTGAAGACAGGTGGGATAACAATTAAGGGAGCACTGCATGTTCACTGGAATAAGTTTCTGTTTTAAACTTAAACAGGGTAGTTTTATTTCATGATCTATTTCACCCATTTCTAAATAGGTTTAAAGACTGTAATGCAATAAATAGATTTGAAAAAAAGTGTACATGTATTTTTTTACATCATTTTATTTTTCTTGTTAAATCTGTTAATCATTATTATTTTTTTCCTAACAATAGCTACATTGCCACGGAGATTACAGCAGAAAATGTTTATCAGTTCAGTGTGAATGTCAGTATATGTTTTGAAAGTGCCGGAGACTGTCGTTACGTCTATACTGTATTTGACAACACTAAGATACCCAAACCACCATGTAACTGGACTGCGGCTGACTACTCTGTCCAAGGTATGTAAAATGGCAGGGCTAACTTATTGTTCTGTGTTTGTCGTCTGTTGTCTGTATTTATGGTGTTACTGTATGTGACAACATTATGAGACCTGCAAAATATTACTCCTTTCAAGAAAATCCCCATGTTTACTTGTGATGTGGTGTTGCTGAGGAAACATACAGTTGGCACTAGATGCCATCTTGTATTGCCATTTGCATTGCAAAATAATTTATGTCACATTCTAACCAAGAATTAGGAAAAAGAAGGGAACTGGGGAATGTGTCAAAGAGACAACGACCCAAAAGGAATAACAACTCAAAGCCATCATAAGATCTTCAATGAATGGTGAGGAAACCGCACACCCAAAGGCAGGTCGGAGTCGGCCCCTAAATAAAGAGAAATCAAGTTCAGCGAAATAAACATCATCCTAGACTCCCATAGACATAAAGTGAACTAACTAGAAAACAGACAACACACAAAGGCTTAATAAATTTCCTGACTTAGGACAGGCGCAAACCTGCTGCTTAGTCTTCTCATCTTCCTGCTAAATGACACAGAACCTCAGTATCAGGAACTTTATTGTTTACGGGAGTTTTTAATCTGCTACATGTACATGTTCTTATGGTATAGTAAGGAGGTTACATATTATATCTTCCTTGGAAAACTTATCATCATGTTTACTCATTAAGAACCTTCTTACAGATTGTAACAAAAATGAACAAGATGGTTTATATATCATAAGTTTAGAGGTTCCTTACAAAAATACCATAAATAAGAATCAAATCTTTAGGTTATGATTTCTACCGAGTGAGTTAGAGAATAATTCTAGTCCATGTAAACTGAAGACTGGTGTCGTGTTCTTCTCAGTATATCTACCCAAGTACTGTAAAATTTAAGTACTGACTTGCAAGTGTAGTAAACTTGGAAATTAATATGATGTTTTATTATTGCAAAAAATGCTACTCAGGTGTGTGTTGCAATAATTAAACCAAGCATTCTCCATACATTCCTTTAGCTTTCTGCACACTCTAAATCAGAGATCACATTAATTAAACCTTACATTTTTGATAGTCAAAAATCAATAAATCAAAGTTGCTGAATAATTTCCGAACTTTCAGAAATTTCAAACATACAATTGTTTTTCAGGGTTCCAGTTATCCACATGGTTGTCAGGACTGAATTACGACAATACTATACCACTATCTAATTTGGCTGCTACACAACTACTGGAGTATCTAGGGATAACAAAATATCTGAATGGAACGCAGTGTGATAGGGCATCGGACACATTCATACCAAGTGTAAATGGATGGAAGTCGGGTATGTATGTCTTTCACTTCTTGTGAAAAAGTGATAAAAGTCATAAGACAAACGCATACCTATTAACCTATAGGCTCTGTAAGTCTCGTCATGTGACCCTCGAGAATATGCGTGAAACGTTGTTACCGGGTACATTGTGCCTATGTAGTTCTATGAGAAATGTTGGATTTTTGGGTTCACAGCTCAAATTAAGAGTGTGATTCGCTTTCTCTCAACCAAAATATCTTATCCTTCAAGAATTATACACTTTATAACCTAAACCTATACTGAAATTAAACATTATAACACATTTTCTATGTCACGTCAAGTGAAGTTTGTCCCGGAAGTGAAGAAGTCGGATGACGGTTTTAGTGCATTATATATTAGAGTTCCGGACTTTGAAAGTGAAAGTAGAACGAGACTAACAGACCCTATTGTAACCTCTTTAGTGGGAGATCTCCACCATATCAGATGCACTCAGGGGGAGATTTTGCCGGGGGGGGGGGATTTTTGCCCAATTATGACAAGAATGTCGAATAATGTCATATCCTCTATCGTTGCTCTCATCACAAAGTATTGTGAATGGTCCAGATTTGTATCAATCTCTGATCATTTTCTCTAGAGCTTTGATCTGAGTGCACTACCTGTGTTTGCATGAGAACTGCTGACCTATCTTAGGGCTATTCCATTAAAAAGGATGTACCAGGGTTGAAAGGCAGAAAATGAAAATTATAGTGGGTTCTTGTTGATTTTGTATTTTATTGCTATACTCATATTTGTCCATTACCCTTGGTTGTAGGGGTAGTAGAAAACTGCCTTCCGACCCTGGTACATGAATTTTAATGGAAAAGCCCTCACTGTAACAAAGTTTGGTAAAATGATTAACTAACAAGAATAGAGTATGTGTTTTGAGCAACAAAATAGATGAGAAAAAAAAATATTAACTCAAACATAAAGGACAATGATATGCTTTGGTTTATATAAGTTTTTGTTTCAATTGCAGGGTGCTCAGCTGTCACTCCATCAACTTCTCTTGGTGATGATGTCTCCTGCCATCTGTATGACACCTGTACTGGTATTGTCTGCTGTCTTAACTCTACCAGACTAGACAGAACATTTAATGTCTACCTACAACTGGATCCCTGTACTAACAAACTGAAAATAGGAATAGAGAAATATCAGTTCGAATTCTCTCTTTTTAGTTTTCAGTACAAAACAGAACATATATTTCATCTTGACAGAGTCATACAAATCTTGTAAGTTTAGCTTTTTATACGACCGCAAAAATTTTGCGGTCGTATTATGTTATGGCGCAGTCGTCGGCGTTGGCGTCTGTGGCCAGCATAACTTTGTTTCTAGTGGACAGATCATCTTCAAATTTCAGTATGTGGTTTCTTGGCATAATGGCTATCCCTGGTTTTAATTTCGGGTTTATGGCCCCACCCGTTTCAGAAAAATGGGACAAAAAGGGGTAAAATTGGGTATTTTTGTGTCTGTGGACAGCATAACTTTGGTCCCAGTGAACAGATCATTTTCAAATTTTAGTATGATGTTTTTTGGCACATGCTTTAGCCCAGGCTATAATTTTATGTTCCTGGCCCCGCCCGTTTTAGAAAAAGGGGCCAAAAGGGGTTAAATTGGTTGTTTTCACATATTTGACTGTAGAATCTTTATTATTTATCGGATTTTGATGGGTTTCTTTCAGTAAACTCCTTAGAAAATTTCCAATCTGGAGTATGCCAACGGATTTCACGTGGCATGTACCGTTCACGAGATAAATGGGGCCCAAAAGGGGCAAATTTCAAAAATTTCATTTTTTTATCTTTAGTCCGATTTTGATGCAATTTTTTCCAAAGGATTCCAAATGAGAAATTATCGTAGCGCTCTACTTTTAGATTTTGGTAATTTGTTTCCTTACCCAGCTATGAGGGGCCGAAGGGGGCCAAAATCGTAAATTTACAGATAACCGAAAAATTTTATTTTTCATCGGATTTCGATGGGATTTTTTTCTTTGGATTCCTCTTGATGTAAGCTTTCAGTACCATGCCAACGGATTTGGCGTAGCTCTTACCGTTTCCGAGCTATGAGGGGCCGAAGGGGGCCAAAATCGTAAATTTACAGATAACCTAAAAAAATTATTTTTCGTCGGATTTCGATGGGATTTTTTCTTTGGATTCTACTTGATGTAAGCTTTCAGTAGTATTTCAACGGATTTGACGTAGCTCTTGCCGTTCCCGAGCAATGAGGGGCCGAAGGGGGCCAAAATCGTAAATTTACAGATTTCCTTAAATTTTTATTTTTCATCGCATTCCGATGGGATTTTTTTCTTTTGATTCCTCTTGATATAAGCTTTCAGCATCATGTCAATGGATTGGGCGTAGCTCTTACCGTTTCTGAGCTATAGAGGGTCAAAGAGGAATCATAAGGAGTCATAAGTGCTAATTTTTATTTTCCTTAGTTTGTGTCCAGCTAATTACTCGGTCAATCTCCTTATTGCTTCTTTCTAATTATTGTGTCAAGCTCTTTCCTATGTCCATACTCACTTTAAATTACACTTTTTCAAATTTCAGTGGACAACATGCTGCGGTCGTATCATGCTGCGCTCGGCGTAGCCCTTTATTTATGTATATAATAATTACATTTCATGAATATTCATTTGGATTAAGTCAGTTTGATAGGTGAACATCGATCACGTGGCATATCAATGTGAAGTTGCAATTTCCATTAAACACATTTGACCACGGGTTCTCGTGGCGGATGAATTTGTAAAAATAGAATCCCAATGTACATGATATACTTCCCTGTAAATAAAGTTGTTTTGTATATTTCGAGTTTAAAATGTAATTATAAGAATTGAATGCATTATTTTGAAGATTCATAGGGACTATGAAAGGGTTGACCGGGCGCACATTTTCAACATGAAGCGCTACCACGCTTCATTAAAAATGTGCTTCGGTCAACCCTTTCATATCACAATGAAACTTCAAAATAATGCATTCAATTCTTAATTGAACATTTGGGGAGAGCAGAACAAGTAGGCAATGCATTGGGTAAAGCATTCCAATGCATTGTAGTGAATAAAATCAAAAACTTTTCATAAATCTGAAACATAGAAGATGCACGACACTGCTACTTTATTTCAATTATCCAAGGTTGAAATAAAAGAAAAGTTGATATAAGTATTTCATTCAAATAAATTCATATTCATACAAATAAATAAATCAATACATATACGAGGGGCTTGATGGGGGGATCGTATTATTTGGACCAATCACAGTTCACGGGAAATGATTTTGTCAATTACGGTTCATGATGAATAGCTATTTTTGATTCACGACAAATTAATGCAATGGAAAACGAGTCACAGGAAATTGAAATCCCCGATCACGGAGAAAGAAATAATAATAAATAAATAATAAATGTTTAATTCACTGTGATATATTTTTGGCAAAAGTCTGCTAACACAATCAAACCTAGTTATAAATATTCAAGAGGTGGGAGGGTGGGTTTTTGGAAACTACTGTTCAGGGATCAATCAAGAAATGTAACACTAAAGACTCCAATTACTATAAATATTAGATAAATCAAACAAAGAGATTTGCATATCCAATAAAGATTAATTTATAGTGAGTGAATTTTAGGGGGTGGATCTGCCTACAATAGTCTGGCTTAAACTGGTTAAATCACTGAAGTGTAAATATGGTTTCTCTAACTAGCTAATTAAATAATTTAAAATTTTTAAATTAATATTAATTTGCTTCTTAATTTTGAAATAAAGAAAAAAGGAATATGTGAATTAATAGACCAAATAAAATAATAATTGATGATTGATTAATCAGTAGATCCCCCTTTCAAAAATTGACTCTCTTATTTTGTTTCAAAACTAAGATTGCATGTGTACATTTGTTTTCATTCCCTGAAAAAAATTATATTCATATACCATTTGTTTCCATTGCTGGTTAAATGTCTGACAAGTCTTAAATTTTTGTCAAAATCTTAACTGATTCAAAGGTATCTCAAAATAAATGAATAGTATATGCAGTCAAACTTTGATTTCTTGATCAGTCAAGGGGCCAGGGAAAACAGTTCGAGTTAGAGGCGTATTTGAGCTATCAAGGTTGAAATATGTTAGAATTTGCATAAAAGGGTTGAATACAGCCATGGTGATCAGGTTATATCAATTTAAGCCATCGAAGTTCTACTGTATATCTTTCTGTCTGCCACCTTATTTTTGAGAATCTGCTAGTTATTAAAAGTTACTTGACCTTATTGGTGAAAAACTGCAAATTAAAGGAGACCAAGCGTATTTTATGTATGTCAGTTAAATGTTTCATTTGAAATATGTTTTAACAGGTACAAAGTCACTGATTTACCTGGGGAGCAAGCTTATTTAGTGGATGTGACCTTTATGTTGTGTTTTAATGACCCTTCACCGTGTGATATCAACATCACAGTGTTTGAGAATACCAAGTTACCAAAACAGACCTGTTCATGGAATACAGGGTTCTCACAGACAGGTAAATTTCATTTTGCCAATACTCATTGTATACAGGATTCACAAAGTCAGGTAAATACCAAGATAACTAAACAGTTCTGCTCATCGTATACAGGGTTTGCACAGTTGGGTAAATACCAAGTTACCAAAACAGTCAGGTAAATACCAAGTTACCCAAACAGTTCTGTTGATTGAATAAAATGTTTGCACAGTGTTGTAAACACCAAGGTACCCAAACAAACCTGCACATGGAATACAGGGTTTGCTCAGTCAGGTAAATACCAAGTTACCAAAACAGTCCTGATCATGGTAAACAGGGTTTGCTCAGTCAGGTAAATACCAAAACAGTCCTGTCCATTGTATACCGTGCTTGCACAGTCAGGTAAATACCAATGTAACCCAAACAGTCCTGCTCATGATATGCACTAGCAAGGTTTGCACAGTCAGGTAAATACCAAGTTACCAAAACATTTTTGCTCACTGTATACAGGTTTGTGCAGACAGGTAACAACCAAGTTACCCAAATATTTTTGCTTGTATAAAACAAGGTTTGCTTAGTCAGGTATATAATAAGTAATCAAAAAATTCTGGTCATGGAATACAAGATTTAGACAGTTATATAAATATCATTTTTCCAACACAAATCTACTCATTGTAAACAGGATTCATAAAGTCAGGTACCAAGTTACCAAAACAGTTCTGCTCATCGTATACCAGGTTTGCACTGTCGAGCAAATACTAACTAAAGTTAACTAAAAAGTTCTGCTCATGGTATTCAAGGTCTGCACAGTCAGGTAAATACTAATTTCCAAAAACAGTTTTGCCCATAGTATACAGGGTTCACACAGTCAGGTAAATACCAAGTTACCCAGACAGTCCTGCTCATGGTATATAGTATGGAAACTGGGAAAATTTTGCAGCTGTTTTATTTTCACTATTTCACAGTAAGGTCTGAAGTGCAGAAATAAAACTAAGGCAAATATTTTGATACAATTGGGTGAATTAGAAGCTAGATGGACAACCATGAATTCAAGACTGCTTGAAATAAAATTTATTTAAAAAACTGCAAACAGAAAAACAGAAAACTACCTGGTTTACATTATATATTTGGTACCTATGAATTGCAAGACATATATCGTTGACAAGACTAGATATATAGTATATTAATAAAATGATATTTTGAATTTGTTTTGAATATTCATAATGTAAACCAATTAAATTTTCAAGTGATTTATTTCTGTAAGCTTTGAAAAAAATCGTGAAAATTAATTGTTACGAATATTTCTTAACCTTATATAAATGCATCAAACAAAAAAGAAAAATGTGAAAATTACATATTGCAAAATTCACCAGGAGAGATGAAACACAAATTAAAATGAAATGTCCAAGGAAAGAGGTTTTTGACAGTATATATTTTGTGTGGTAGTTAAGTGTTATATACAAACTTCACTTTTTCGGTTAGGGGCCAGATAAATCTGTCACTGTACATTTTCCTTTAAGGATTCAATCAAGATTTGTTTTCCTGTTGTTGTATAATTTTGTATGTCATATTTTAGACTGGTCCCTTAATAGCTGGTACACAGAAAATGGTTATACCAATACTACAGACCTGTCTACTGATGCCGTAGCCCTATTGATGGAAGCGCTTCAGCTGGCAGATTATATGTTGGACACGTCATGTGACAGGACAGCTGCTGGATCAGTGTATGCATTGCAGTATCTAGGCTGGAGTTCAGGTAAATGACATAAACAAATAAATATTTAAAGATCAGAAGAACTAACCCTCCACTCCAGACTTGCCTATCCTCATTATTTTGGTGTAGGGTTTATTTCTTCAAGGTAATCTAATACACTTTTATGATGGTAGACAATTTCCTAAAGAATTGGACAAATACCGTATTCCTCGTATTAAGCACCCAGGGCGCTTATTAAGTAGGACAAAAACTGTTTTTCAAAACAAAGCTCTTGTAACAAAATTTTTTTAGCCTTCATAAGTAGACAATGTAATCAATGTAAAAATACTTCACCTTCAAATCTTTGACAAACAGTGAGGTATCAGTTGTTTGTACCAAAGTGCTAATGAAAAACATCAAAACTCGATTGTTTACTACCGGAAACTTATGCATATTCATGTGCAATCGATAAAAACCAATCAATGACGGAAAAACCTATGAAATAAATAAGGATATGACGGTTTTTAGTTCTAATTTTGAGGGGCGCTTAAGGATTTCAAAAGAAATTCAGGATGGGGGCGCTTATAGCGGTAGGGGGTGCTTAATACGAGAAATACGGTAGCAGTATTTTTTTTCGGTCCCGGTCTGTTATTTTATTACAGATCCTTAAAGATAAAATCAGCATTTCTGGTAATAAAAAAAGATGTTAAAGCAATCATTAAGAGAACTATTCTAAGTTTGCACTTAAATATAGGTCTACTTTGTATGAATATTGTATGATTACAAAGTGTATCATATATTGAAAGGTACAATTTTTGAGGTCATATGGTATTTTATGACAGCGAAAGTGCTACTCTTTTTACATATGAAAGATTTTAATACATTAATTATAGGGCATTTATATATTTTCAGGTTGTTTTACACCAGTGACCTTGGCTGCCCTTGATGAGAAAACTATAACATGCTATCTGGACAGTACATGTAGAGCCATTCAATGTTGTATGGATGTACCAGTCATTAAAGAGTCTGTCCATTTTTTTATGACCTTGGATACATGTAATTACCAACTACGTGTAGGTATAGAAAAATTGCAGTTTAACATCACCCTGCGTGACTTTGGGTTTGGAGCGTGGACATCTCTGGATTTGAATGGTGTAATTAGGGCAAAGTAAGTTGTTATTTTGTGTGATTTTTGTCTCGCCCGCGACGAAAGTCGCGAAAGCGAGACATATGCGTGCAAAGTATGACGACGGCGACGGCGTTAACTTTTACTAAATGCAGGATATTTTGAAAACCCTTTGATGTAGGAACATCATATTTGGTCCAGTGATAGTACTAATCAAGTGCTACCTGACGGACATAACGATATGTGACCTTGACCTCAATTTTACGGTCTAGTGGCCACGTTAAGTTTTTCTGCTTAAGTCCATTTCTCAATAACTAGAAGTGGTAGGTTGATAATATTTGGTATGTAGATTGGTCTTTGTTACTACATGTCAGTCTGGCAGGTGACTTTTGTCCTTGATCTCAATTTCACGGTCTAGTGGCCACGTTAATTTTTTCTGCTTAAGTCCATTTCTCAATAACTAGAAGTATTAGGTTGATAATATTTGGTATGTAGGTTGGTCTTGGGTAGAACATGTCAGTCCAGCACTTGACTTTTGTCCTTGACCTCAATTTCAGGGTCTAGTGGCCATGTTAAGTTTTTTCTGCTTAAGTCCATATCTCAATACCTAGAAGTGGTAGGTTGATAATATTTGGTATGTAGGTTGGTCTTGGGTAGTACATGTCAGTCTGGCACTTGACTTTTTGTCCTTGACCTCAATTTCACGGTCTAGTGGCCATGTTAAGCTTTTCTGCTTAAGTCCTTATCTCAATACCTAGAAGTTGTAGGTTGATAATATTTGGTATAAAGGTTGGTCTTGGGTAGTACATGTCAGTCTGGCAGGTGTTTTTTGTCCTTGACCTCAATTTCACGGTCTAGTGAGCATGTTCACTTTTCTGATTAGTTCACATAGATTTCACATCAATTAAGAGGCCAGCAGGGACGGGCGAGACATCTTTTAGGGTCTTTACTTGTTAATTGTTTATAGAATTGCCCATAGAATAAGGATGGATTAAGGCAAACAGGTATACAGTGGATAAAAGGGTATAGCAAATCTTCTTAAAACTTGTGGCCAAAATCACTTAAAACTCATCATGATTAACAAGTGAAACTTGTGATAAACAAGTGAAAGTTATGATAAAAATGTGAAAGTTATGATAAAAATGTGAAAGTTATGATAAACAAGTGAAAGTTATGATAAACAAGTGAAACTTATGATAAAAATGTGAAAGTTATGATAAACAAGTGAAATTTATGATAAACAAGTTTTTAACAAGAATGGATTGTATTATAAGGCAATACAGAAGTCCCCTACCCCTAAACAGGTAGGGGACTCATTAGTGAAGCTAATGATAAACATGTTGAATTTACTATAGCAAGTAAAATTTACGATAAAGCCCAAAAATAAAATATTGTGTGTTTCCACAAACCAAGAAAAATCACTACTACTCACAAATTTTCACTTTTAGTTTCATGATAAGTTAGATAAAATCAAATTGGCTGAAATACAAGAATTTCTGCTTGTCTCATATATCAAGGTAAAATTGTTTAACTCTGAATTTCCAATATATTTTCAGTTTTATTATCCATGACTTGTATGCAGACAATGAATATTTGATCTCCATGAATCTCAGTGTGTGTTTTGAGCAAGACAGCTGTCAGTCAGTGTATGATATATTCAACAATGTTAGGCTGCCACGACCCACTTGTGACTGGGATAAGTCATTCCAAGTTTCAGGTAAATTACATAATTTATAGAAAGAAAAACAAATATTTTTGAATTTAAGATGAAATAATTGAACATTAATATTTCTTTTATTTTGTAATCACATGAAAATGGTGATACTGGGGGATATTTTTTTAGCTGTCCACAATACTTGTAGTTACACAATGTATTTACACACTGTATTGTTTTAAGTCAGTTTTGTTTTGAGTTTAATTTCTAACTGAATTTTCTTTTATGTTTTGTTTTTAGGATTCTCAATATCAGAATACAAGAAACAACTAAATGTGTCAATGCTTGAAGTTCATCAAGTTACAGAGCTGTTAGAAACATTGGGTATTGCTGACTTCATGAACTCTGACCCCTGTAACAGGTCTTCGGCTACATATAACTCTTCATATGAATGGGTAAATGGTGAGTACTTATTTATATATTTGATATAAAAAAGTAAATACTTTGAAGATTATAACTGTTTATCCGTAATTTGTGTGACTTTCCTTTGATCTGGGGAGCAAATATTTTCAGAGAAATATTGGCAAAAAGTATCTTGGCCACGCCTACTTTGTCAATCAGCGCATCAATGTAAACAAAGAAATAAACATCACATTGTACAAATTCTTTTACTAATCAATAGTCAATTTCCCCATTTTTTGAAAATTGATTTTCATTTTTCAAAATTTGTTCTATCTCATGATTTAATCATGACCTCAAATTATTGCAAATTAGAATTAATGAACTCAAGCAAGAAGTTGCTTCTCTATTTATATTACTCAGACTGCATTCTCTCATCATTACCATAGTACTTACATATGTATTGATATATGAAAAAATATTTAAGTCCTAGTCAATTTCAGTACTCATTTTGACAAATTATACATTCTTTTGTATCCTTTAGCCTAGATAAAATGAAAACATTTGGAAGACAGACAAAAATTATATACTGTTTAGAGGCCTAGCAAGTAACAGAATCAGAAATTTATAAAGTACACAACAAACAAAGCTTATTTAAAGGCGACACTAAAAACTAACTAAGGCAGGGTGTCAAGTGGTCCTATATTCCTATATTTTTCCTATTTTTTCAGAGTTTTGCTATTTTTCCTATATTTAACTAATTTTTCCTATATTTTGACTATATGTCCTATATTTTCAGATGTTTTAGTAAAAAAAATATAGAAGAAGTGACTTTTCATGTGTCAAATGTGTTAAGGTGTCTCAGTGGTATTATTCCGCCATTTTTGTCTAATAATTGTTCATTTAGGTTTCATTCATTTAGAAATTTAACAAAATAGTTATTTAAAATGAATACAAAGTTCAAATGTATTTAAAATTTATATTCGTAATCATTTTTATAACATTTTCATTACAAAAACGTGAGTTTAAACACATGAGCTTTAAATCTGTTGCTGGATTTATAGAACACAGAAATTATTCAAGGGAGATAATTTGATAAAATATTTTAACAAAGATATCACTAGAGAAATTTACGTTTTGCAATTTTTCTCTCTTATTTCAACGGTGACCCCTAATTTTTATTTTTTATATGTAAACTACATAATGATAATTAAACACATGCAA
>MJUU01062142.1:50232-60373 GCA_002080025.1 Modiolus philippinarum
CAGAGTAACAAAAAACTGATGTTCAGATATCTTTGCATCTTTGGAATTAAGCTCAGATGTATTAAAAAACTTAAAAATGATGACCTCAAAATTAAATTTTGATGATATCCAAGAAATCATGGAAAAAAATGCCTGCCTGCACCAAATTTAAAATAGGCTTGAAACAAACAATTTATTTTGAATGGCCTAACTTTGATAATTTTAAGTGCCATTTCTTGCCAATATTTAATTTTTGCTTCAACCTAAGTATTCAAATCTTAAATCTGGACTTGAAAACATTTTAAGAGAATATTTTGTTTATCCTTTAGTGTAGAAACGATGAAATGTAGTAATTCTGTATACATGTACATGTAAGTGGTTATTTTCAAGTCACAAAATTCTTTCAAAATTGTTCGATTTTATTTTTGCAGACTGAAATATTAACAATTATTATATAGTTAGCGGTGATTTATCGAGTTTTCTCAATTAAATGAATGTCATATTGTCACCGGTGAAAATAAAGGATTTCTAGTCACCGGATGACATCTTAATGAAGCGACGCCACAATATCTCTTCAATGTCTTCAA
Organism: Modiolus philippinarum; assembly: GCA_002080025.1. Taxonomy (NCBI): domain Eukaryota; kingdom Metazoa; phylum Mollusca; class Bivalvia; order Mytilida; family Modiolidae; genus Modiolus; species Modiolus philippinarum. The sequence continues at coordinate 50,799 of MJUU01062142.1, forward strand.
GAAAACAACAGGCGTATTGAAATGAAAAAAATAATCCGCATCTAAAATTTCGTTTTCGAGTAGAAAATCAATATAATAAAAAGCATAACTAATCGACCGTCGTGAATATCAATCAAAATGTCACTCGTGTCGATCAACGCAGGGGATTAAACTTGTTGCAGAACAAGTTCTGCAACTCGTTTAATCCTTCTGTGTTGTTCGGCACTTGTGACATTTTTATTGATATTCACGACGGTCGATTAGTTATACTATAATTCCTTTTCATTTACTGTATCAAGTCTTGAAATACTTTTACTTTGCAAAATGCAATTTTCATGAGACCAGAATAACGGCAAATAAGTGAAAATGTATGATACATTTTAACCCTCAAAGGGAAATTAGTTTCAGATTTTCAAATTTTATAACAAAGAAATATTTATATTCATATACTGTCATGGTTCATACAGGTCACAGAATCTTGGAAAAGTCATTGAATTTGTGAAATCAAAATCAAGGCCTGGAAAAGTCATGGAATTCATAAATCGTGATTAAAGTCATGGAATTTTGTTTCTACAGCAGTTAAAAAGCATTAGCCATGATTGATCTGAATTTTATCATCAAATCACATTTTTTTTTTACTATGAATGCAAAACAATTTACCAGACTAGGTCATGGAAAATTACCAAAAGGTTATGGAAAAGTTGTGGAATTTTGGAACAGAAAAGGTGTATGAATCATGTGCTGTAAGCAGAATGGGGATTTATAAACTGACAAAAATTATTGTATTTATTTCAGATTGCACATCTACAATGGCAGCCCTGCCAAAAATCGTTGGAGAAGCCACCTGTCATGTAGCTAGTCACTGTACTGGAGTTTACTGTTGTATGGATAACCCCAGGATTGGAAGGTCATTTGAAACCAAAGTGAACTTTGAACCTTGCCTTTTCAAATTGACTGTTAGCATTGAAGAGTTGACCTTTGACATACTGTTGTCTGATTATCTTTGGACAGAACCGACCGATGTCTGGCTGTTTGGATTCGTCAGGATGGAGTAAGTATTGCTTGAAAGTGTGGTAGTCATGGTAAGACATTTTGTAATATAATTTAAACAATTTGATGCTGAAGATAATGAAGGAATGACAATGAAGAAAGTCTGAAAGTGAGTCTCCCAACATTTTAATTTTTAGCCCTTATCAGTAGCTTAATCCATAAAATATGATCCAGATTTAGATTGGAATATCTATAAATTTATTTAGTTTAGTAATAACTTAGAATTAAAAGTCTTTGATCAATTATATAATGTTTAAGTTTTTGTCTTCATAAGAATAAATACAATATCATTTCGAATAAAAAGCTTCCCTTCTACACACANAAAAAAAAAAAAAAAAAAAAAGAAAAAAAAAAAAGAAATTTGAAAGTGAAAATAAAAGTTTGATACAAAGCTAGACTTTAGATATAGGAACTCATGATAGAAACGAAATATTTATCTAATTTAAGTGTACTATAAAATTTCCAACATGACAACTATTTTACTAGATTTTTAACGACGAAAAACAGTGAACCATTGGTGCTACAAAAAAGACTAAACATTCATGCTCAACTTATCAGTGATAAATTAGTCTTCCAATCCGTTCACTGAATGTATTGATATTTTGTGTAATAAAAGACTTTTTGGGGTGACAAAAATTAACTCGAAAGTCCCATATTATACTCTTATTTTCATATCATTCCATTTGATAAAATACTCGTGTCAGATTTACTGTGATTGATCTGATCGTGGAAGTAGATTATATGGATTTGGTCCAACATATTCTATGTTATCATTTTTTTTTTCAGGTTTACCATAGTTGATCTGATTGTGGAAGGAGATTATATGACGGATTTGGTCCTCCATATTTTTATGTTATTGTTGTTTTCAGGTTTACCGTAGTTGATCTGATCGTGAAAAGAGATTATATGATGGATTTGGTCCTCCATATTTCTATGTTATTATTTTTTTTTCAGGTTTACCGTAGTTGATCTGATCGTGGAAGGAGATTATATGATGGATTTGGTCCTCCGTATATGTATGGAAGCTGATGCCGACACCACAGTTCTGTGCTTCATCAACATCAACGTCCTGACAAAATTCAGACTTCCTAAAGAGCAGTGTGACTGGGCATATAACTTTTTCGTCAGCGGTAAGATAAATTTTGTATTACCTGGCAAAAAAAATAAATAAAAATAAGTTGAAAAAATTTATATACAAAAAAATAACACATTGGGATTCAGTATGGCAGTTGAAAGTTTGTGTGTGATCTGTTGAGTCACATTATAGATGATATGGCTATGTATTTTGTGAAAACATAAAGATTGAATTAATTCTAGCATCTGCATCTCAGATTCTTTTGCAAGCGATAAAATGATATTTTCTGGAGAAATTAGTATTTATTAAATTAAAATATTTTTGTTCTATCTTTCAGGATTTTCACTAAACAGCTGGCTTGCTGCCAATAACTATACAAGGACCGAGCCTTTACCGCTGACAGTTTCAGCACAACTGCTAACAGTTCTGAATGTCCAGTCTTATTTGAATACCCCATCATGTCCACTGGGAGGAGGACTGTATGTAACAACAGGCAACAGATGGAATAATGGTAAGTGTGAAATTTATTGTAGGAAATCTTCCTCAGTTGTAGGTATTCTCTGAAAATAACTTTATTTTATTCTACGTTAAAAAGTTTTTTTTATCGTTTCTCATTATACCCCTGCTCAGAGGAGGATGGGATATACAGTTTTACCATTGTCCGTCATTCTGTTATTCATTCATTCCGTCCATCCATCCACCACAACTTTTGTCAAGCTTTTCTCTGCAAAGGTAAAAGACACAATTTTATCAGAAGCTTTGTATAGTCATACCATATTGTGGGATGCATATTCAGACCTTAGTTTTAACTGACTTGGTCAATTTTCAGTCATTCCCTTCGCCTGTCACAATTTTCGTCAAGCTTTTCTCTGCAATGGTGACTGACACAAACTTGAAATTTTGTCAGAAACTATAGTCATGCCATATTGTGGGATGCATTTTCAGACCTGTCGGAATGTTACTTCCTATTTACCAACTCAGTCAATTTTCAGTCATTTTGTGCTATATTGTTAGATGCATTTTCAAACATGTGCAGGCCAAAAAAAGCTGAATTTGAGAGCAGGGTATTTCTAATGAGCAGTGGCACACAGATCCCTTGTTTTATCACTACAATTCTTTTTATTCCTTCCCCACTTTTCACTGTTTTGTTGTTCTTGTAGAATCATGTCTTTTCATTGTTCTTGTAGAATCATGTCTTTTCATTGTTCTTATAGAATCATGTTTTGTGAAAGATCAATTTATAATATGTAAGAATTATACAGTAATTTCCAGCTAATAATTCCCATAACTCAACTGAAATATATCTCTTATTTTATGAATTTTTGTACATGCTCTTAATTTCAAATTTTAAAATTTGAACTACATGTACAATGTATCATGATATTTATTTGCAAGTTGTCTTAAAGTTAAGACAGAGGTAACAGAATTCAGAGATTTAAGTTAGTGAGGACATTTTACAAATCATTTGGGAATATATTGTAGATGTGCCTTTTGGTGTTGATTTAGATATTGGTCTGTTTTTCCGGAAAATATACTTTGTTGAACTTGGTCATTTTTTTATGAATTTGACATACAGGGTACACAATTTGTCCTGGCTGTTTCTCCTACAGTTTTTACAGTAGAAAGTTTTTATTTTGCAGATCATTTGGGCATATATTGTAGATGTGCCTTTTAGTATTGATTTTGATATTGGTCCTTTTTTTCCGAAAAATATACATTGTTGAACTTAGCCGTTTCTTGCTATTTTCTCATATAGGGTACACAGTTTGTCCGGCCAAGATCTCTTACAGTTTTTATGGTAGGAAGTTTTTATATTTACAGATCATTTGGGCTTATATTGTAGATGTGCCTTTTAGTATTGATTTTGATATTGGTCCTTTTTTCCCGAAAAATATACATTGTTGAACTTAGCCGTTTCTTGCTATTTTTCTCATATAGGGTACACAGTTTGTCCGGCCAAGAACTCTTACAGTTATTATGGTAGGAACTTTTTATTTTACAGATTATTTGTACATACATGTATATCAAAGATGTCCATTTTGATATTGATTTTTATTTGGGGGGTATTTTTCTAAAAATATACATAGCTGAATATAACCCTTTTTGCAATTTTCTCATAGAGAGTACATGGTTTGTCTGGCCAAGACCTCCAACAGTTTGATGGTAGGAAGTTTTTATTTTGTAAATCATTTGTACATATATTACAGAAGTGCCTTTGATTTTGGAGTTTTTTTCTGAAAAAATTTACATTGGTGAACTAAGTAGTATTTCTTTTTTTTTTGACACAGAGGTTACACAGCCAAAATATAGTTTGCGGGGGCATCATATGTGTCTTACAGACACAAACATCATACTAAGAAACCGCTTTTAAATCTGTACCTTACGTGGGGGCATTTCATCCTCTAGTTCACTACTAAATCTCTATCTTATTTATTTTTATCACAGTTATTTTCCTTTTTGAGCACTTTTACTGTGTTAATTTATTATTATTTCTTATTTCTCACCTTATTTCAAGTTTATTTTCATTTTTCATCATATACAAAGGAATTTGAAATTTTCCCGCCATTTTGCTGTTTCCATGGCAACAATGGCCATTTTGATATTTTAAAGACCAAAACTTGTATCTACACATGCTAAGTAACCTTCCTGTCAAATTTCAGTCATTTTGGAGCAATTTGAAAAGTTCCCGCCATTTTCTGTTTCCATAGCAACGGTCGCCATTTTGATGTTTTTGAAACCAAAGTTCGTTTTAACACATGCTCAGTAACATTCATGTCAAATTTCATTCCATTCTGAACATTTTTAATTTTTTCCCGCCATTTTAATGGTTTAATCACATGACAGCTGTCCTCACTAACCTTAAACAAAAGTCAAAGTTTTATAATACCCACCTCCCCCCCAAAAAAAAAACAACAAAAAAAAAACAAAAACAATAACACAAAAAACAAAAAAAAAAACAAGACAAAATAAAACACATAAAATCCTATTAGTGTTATCAAAACATTTAACAGAAGTTATAGTTTTGGTGTATATTTCAGTTTGTGGTAAAGAGATAGATCTTCCGACTCTCTCAGAAGATGTGGTCTGCCGAGTAAATGATTCCTGTACAGTGTTTGACTGCTGTGTAAATGTTCCACTGCTGAATCAGACATTTAATTTTTACCTTGACATTGACCCCTGTTATCAGGAGGTCAAGGTTGGAATTGAGAAAATGTATACAACACAGAAGCTGTTGGATGGATTTACTTTTGGTGCCGTGGAAAACTTTACAATGGTCGGAGTTGGACGAATGGAGTAAGTACAGATTTTTGGTGTAATGTCATCTCCTAGTATAAGATTAATAGGATATTGCATAAGGTCAGATTAGAGATCGGGATATCTTTCACAAGTGTAAGAAATTTTGTCTTTTCTCGAATTGATAATAGCGAAACAAGAGCAAAAGACATTCAATTTCTTACATGAGTGAAAGATATTCCAATCTTTAATTTTGATCGAATGCAAGTTCCTATTTCTACCATAAAATACGAAAAGAAACATCTGCAAACCTATACTGTGTGAAGAATGTCATGGCCATTTGAGTGTTCTTTACTCTGTGACATCAGGTGGTTTATGAAGTTTAGTCATGGTAAGGATTGTTTTATCGCAGAAATGAACACTTATGGTTGGCTATTTACCCGTGTAAGATGAGGTCGCGTGCATCTATCTTACACGGGTCATCTCACACTGTAATTTACCATTTACGGAAGAATGAAGACTTCCAGGTAGGGAGGGCCAATTTTACAATAGAAACATGATAATAAAAAAAAAAATCTGAAAATAATAATCATTAGATGCCATATGGCTGGAAACAGTTTCCAATTTGAATGCAGGAGCAATGTGGCAGAGTGGTTAAGGCACTGAACTTTTCTGTCACAAAGGTGGGCGTCACTGCGGGTTTGAATTCCATGTGTATTAGGGTTTCAAGGAACCAAGCTACCCTAGCTCAAAAGTTTCACTAATTTTCCAACTTTGAACTTCAGGCTTTCTTCTTCAACAAGCCTTGCAAACATGCAGTAAGGTAAACAGTTGGTTTAAAATGATCGTATAGATCTTGATATTCATTGTTGACTCATTACAGGTGAATATAATTGTAATTTTCAATGTTTGATAAATAAAACTTATTTTTATATTGGTGTCATTGTAATGTTAAGATTTATAGACCTAATTACCAAATCATAAACTAATGCATGAAGGGTAAAATTTACAAATAATTTTTTCGAGATTTTTATGCCCCGCCCATGAATGTGGAAGGGGCATATAGTGTTACCCTTGTCCGTCTGTACGTCCGTACGTCTGGTTAAGTTTTGCGTTAAAGTCGATTTCTCAGAAACTGTACGAGGTAGAACATTTACATGAGTAAAAGTTGATTTCTCAGAAACTTTACGAGGTAGAACAATGATAATAAATCAGTAGGTAGATCTTTGATAGTACTACATAGTTCACTAGGTAGTTTGACTCTTTGACCTATATTTCATGCTTGAGTGACTCTGGTTCAGTTTTATGTTTAAGTCCATTTCTCAACAACTATACATTATAGGACAATGGTATTTCATCAAATTAATTGCCTTGATGAGTTCTACCCAAATCATTGACAATTAGGTGGCTTTGACCTATATTTTACGCTTCAGTGACTTTGGTTAAGTTTTGCGTTAAAGTACATTTCTCAACAACTATACATTATTTGACAATGATATTTTATCAAATTAATTGCCTTGATGAGTACTACCTAAATCATTGACAATTAGGTGGCTTTGACCTATATTTTATGCTTCAGTGACTTTGGTTAAATTTTGTGTTTAAGTCCATTTCTCAACAACTACACATTATAGGACAATGATATTTCACCAAATCAATTGCCTTGATGAGTACTACCCAAATCATTGACAATTAGGTGGCTTTGACCTACATTTTACACTTCAGTGACTTTGGTTAAGTTTTTTCTCAACAACTTCACATCATAGAACAATGATATTTCATCAAAGCAATTGCCTTGACGAGTACTACCCAAATCATTGACAATTAGGTGGCTTTGACCTGCATTTGATGCGTCGGTGAATTTGGTTAAGTTTTGCTTTAAAGTCCATTTTTCAACAACTGCACATTATAGGACAATGATATTTCATCAAATTAATTGCCTTGATGAATACCGCCCCCAAATTAATGACAATTAAGTGGCTTTGACCTACATTTTAATAGGAGGTTATCCTTTGGGATATTCTTTTGGCGGGGCATCTGTGTCTTACAGACACATTCTCTAGTTTTAATTGTATCTGCATTGAAGAGACATAAGTTGTCGAAATGGCCATATACAGAAACTAAATTTACAGTAACTTTGGTATGTTGTTATTTGATTGGATCAAAACACAGATAGCAAACCATTATTTGCAACAAAAAAATAAAATATCAAAATCTTTAGTACATATCACTTTGAGAAATCATTGATGCTTAAGGAATTTTATCACATTGTTTATTGGTTATTTGTATAAATTTCTTTTGATCTACAGAGACTGATATTCTTAGTATCACCAAACTCAACACTTTTACTATCACGAAATTATCAGGTCAATGTGAAGGTGTCACATGTGGGTTGCTGTGCTGACGTCATGTTTTGGTACTACTTGTTGTGTTCATATGTGTAAATAAATAAATTAATAAATTAATAAATTATTCCAATAAACAATAAATTAGCAGGGCTAAAGTAGAAATTTCAGCTTATCTTAATTTATTATACAGTTTTATTTATCATTTTGTGAATTACCAATAAAAGAAATATACGACATTTGTTTTTGATACTGACTTTATCAAGGCGTTAAGAAATCAAGCTCACCACAATGGGCTTGCTTGATACTGGCGATGAAAAAGTCTGTATCAAAAACAAAATGCCCTATATTCCATATGTGAATAAAGACAAGTATGGTTAAGGGGGTTCGCTACTCCATTTGAAAATAAATAAGATTTCAAATAAACATGATTTTTTGTTAAAAAAATTAAAAAAGAAACAATTTAAGTGAAAAAATTGATAGGTTGATGATCTAGTTTTTGAGATTTAAGTGATTGAAAATTTGGCGGGAAACCGAACTCCTCTGATTTTTCATAGGATTAACATTAACAAGGTCTGACCATGAATGAATGTGACAGAATAAATAGAATTCAATGAAATTTTTACAGAATGCTCACAAAGATGTATAAAATGAAACTGTGAAAAAGAATAAGGGGGTCAATGGGCAAAAAATTATAATGCTTTTAAATGGAGAAAACCTGAGGATTCCGAAAATCTGACAAAAATCCCAAAACATGAGGAGCAAACCTCCTTAAATGATTGTGTCAAGTACATTTATTAGTTGTAATAGAATCATGAACTATAATATTCTGTGAAGATGCAGTTGACTGACAAAATATTTTCTATTAATAGATACAGCATAGAAGATTTCCCTGGAGAAGGAGTGTATGTCGTGAACCTGACACTGAGGGTGTGTTTTGAAACAGTGGGCGCATGTGAAATTGATGAGGTCATATTGAAGGATGTCACTTTCCCAAAGAAGACATGTACATGGAATGAAACCTACAACATTCAGGGTTGGTATTTAAGAAAAACACTACTCTTCTATGAAATCCTGTGTTGTATATACCCCACCTTATGAGTGAGGGATATTGGAATGGATTATATATCCACTCAATGAATGAGGGGTGTATTTGAAACACTTGAGTGTTCATCAGTACATTTTCATTCTATGTAATGTTTTTCGTCACAAAGATCTCTGCTCTGTCTGAAGGGATTCATTTGAAATTTGGTATGCTGTTTAATGTAATGAGTTGTGTGTTCCTGTGAGATAGGACTTTTGAAATTGGGTATGAGTGGGGGTATACTTGGCAAGACTATGCATGGAATTTCATGTTGTGTTTTAAGAAGATGAAATGAGGTTTTTTGTGTGCTGATTGAAATATTCATGATTAACATCCCTACTGATGCGAAAATACATTGTAAATGTTTAGAGCTATTCCATTAATTTAAACAGGTGTGGGAGGGTAGGAAGGTCCTGGTTCATATTCGATGTGTGGCCACTAATTGTATGTGAAGTTTTCTACTTAAAGTTTACTGGTCAAGGGAATATTTTGAAAGTCCTTTCCTACTCACCCACATCCATTTTAATGGTACAACCCCTATACAGAATGTGTGAGATAAACATGTAAAAATAACAATAAAGGAGACAATAGAAACAAAAAACAAATGCTGTAGTCCATTTTTGCATGGGTTTAATTTTCACTAAGTGGTGCAAAGTTTAACCTTTACATAATTAAAAATGCATCGATGGATGAAATAGTTTAAAACAATAAATAAAAAGGCAAATATTTCAAATACAACCTGTCTGATCTGATCACCTTTGTAAACTGATTACAAATACGTACAACCTTTCAGATCTATCACTTGTGT
>MJUU01062142.1:63038-77148 GCA_002080025.1 Modiolus philippinarum
AGATGTCCTTCAAGTCTGCACCTTATGCAAATTGGCTACCAATGGGAAACAAAGTTTAATATAGGAGTACATTCAAAGATCTTCTTCTTTAAAACCATTTGGCCAGATGGAAATAAACTTTGGCACAATACTTAATTTTCTTTAAAATTGTGTCCTGCAGATCCATCCCTTATCCAAGATGGCATGCAATAGGGAAAATAGTTTAATTAAAGTTGGATCATATAATATAAATGTTTAGTTACATAGTTTGAAAATGGGACCCTTTAACATATACGTTGATTTGAAGTTATGTATTGGCCATGGTCCAGGTGAGCGATGCAGGCTCTTGAGAGCCTCTTGTTTATCAAATACAAATATCTAGGTGTTATAGAAGATTTTACTTTTTATTGAGGGAGGCAAGCCATTCCTCTTTTATTGTGTTTTTGGGCATTTGTTTTGGTTCTTAAATATTTTTGGTCAAATAATCAGTTGTGAACTGTTTTTGGACCGTTTTGTGTTTTATGTTCTGTTAAATTTTAACTTAGTTTTAACTGTTAAAGGGAAACAAAAAGCAGTGCTTGCTGTTCATCATTATGTTGCTCTTATTTGAATTTAGAGTTGACTGTTTTGGGGAAAAATAAAGATTGTGAGCTTGTTGATGAAACCATTCTCTCTCTCTCCTGTATTATTTGTCTGATGTACAGTTACTGCATTTCTCCTTTTATTCCATTCTTCTATAAATAAAGCAAGCATTACATTTTTTTAATATTTATTGCCTTTTCTGATTCAGTCAAAAGAGTGGTGTTCTGGGATTTTGAGTGACCTTTTGTGCATTACAGTACCAATATCTTTGTTAATGTCGTTAAGGCTACTCAGTTCAACTATGCAAACTCTGCAGAACAGGGGAACTTGCAACGACCTATAGCTAGTCACTGGCATAGCCAACCACGGAACTGTCAAGTGTGGTGCTTGCATCTCGTTGTATCAGGGATTGTGAACCTTGATTCATAACTTAAGAACTGTTCACTATGATTGCCGGTGGTCCATCCAGTTACATAACTTTATTTATGTCGCCGAAGCCTTAAAATCAACAAAAAATCAACCAAACTCGTCATATTTACGATTGTTTACGTGCGGCTCCAATCAGCTGTTTTTCACTCCAATACCGCGTGATAGATGTAACACCGATTCTGATTGGCTAATATCGAGAATATGGTTAACTCCCTTTCGAGAATTTGGATTATCTCCCTTTCAACAACCAAAATCGTGTAAACAAACATTTTTTTCGTGCGGATTTCTTCAAAATCGTCTTTTATGCCAAATTTTTGCTTCACGATCGTGACATCGTGACAGAAGGTTAAAATCGTGTAGATCACGCCAAAATCGTGAATGTTGGCAGGTATGATATTTATAGTAACATTTATATATATTTTTTAAGATTCAAATCTTAAGATTTTTATCGCCTTGTTTCGTTTAATTAAATATTTTGCAATTAACCTAAATTATTTAATTTTACTTCTGTCATAATCTTTCAAAAATGGGAAGTAAACATATAAACAGTTAATAGAATAAATCTATTACTAAATAGATCTAATTATTTATCAGTAATTATCTAATACATTACAATACTGTTGTGATCAAGGATCACAACTTCTTGTGATCAATGATCAAAGCTATGCGATCAAGGATCACAACCTTGCGATCAAAGTTGACATTTTTGCGATCAAGGATTGCGACCTTGTGATCAAGGATAACAATCTTGCGATCCAGGATCGAATAGTTTTATGATCATTGATCACTTTTACTTGTTTGATCAATGATCATAAGTAAAAACAATCACTGATTGCAATCATTGACTGCAAAAGGATCACTTAGGGATAACAAAATCTGCCAACTTGAATTGTCAAAGTACTGTATAAGCCATATCCCTAGAGGCTAATCTCTGTTATTTGTATATCTACTGACAACATTAGTTTAATATTATATACCGTATAAATGGTTATTTTCGTTAGGACTTAATCATACCTGTTAACCATTCGTAGCTGCTATGAGGGAAATCTCCCCCTTACCAGCCCATCTAAGGGGGAAATTTTATGCAACAACCTTTTTTTTAACAAAATTATGCATTTATAAATGAAGAAAAGAGAATATGGTATGAAAGAAATCATTTATATAAGCTGATAGATCAATTTCTAAAATCCTAATTTCTACCATGACTTTAAAATTATGCATCATATTTCATAATTTTGCCAAGAAAGCAAAATAAATTTGGGAATACTGTTTAAAAAATGACCATATTTTGTCTATGATGGAGGTTAGGGGGAGAAAAAGCAGTAAAGGGGAGATTTTGATCTCCCTCGAGGGAGATCCATTCAATGGGGGATATTATGCTTCTAAGAGGGAGTCTCCCCTTAAAGGGGAGGGTTAGCAGGTATGACTTAATTTTCGCTCTATTCGCGGCCATTGTAAAGTCGTAAAAACTGCATACCGCGAAATATAATTTACATGAGACTTTATAAGTTAATGTTTAGCAATCGCGAAAATTAGAGTTCCGCGGAAATAAACTCAAGTAATTTTGAAAGAAATCACGAAATTTGCGACCCGCGAAAAAAACCACTGATACGGTGTAGATTGAGATTTTTCTATATTTTCAGACTGTTCAAAAAACATGACCTTGCCATCTCTATGGTCAGGCAACCCTGCCAATCCTATTACATGTTACTTCAACAGTGAATGTGCAGGTGTGAAGTGTTGCCTGGATACCACATTTATTAACCAGACATTTTACACCCGTTTTGAACTGGATCCCTGTCAACAAAAACTACACATAGGAATAGAAAAATTACAGTTTACTGTATCCCTGTTGGATCTTGTGTTTGGTAAGTACATTATTATACCCCCACTTTTGAAAAAAGCGGTGTATATAGTATTCGTTGTGTCCGTCCATCCATCCGTCTGTTGTCCGAAATTGTATCTGCAACTCCTCCTAAACCAATGAATGGAATTTGATGAAACTTTCAGAGAATCTTTATTACATGATGCCATTGTGCACCTCCTATATTAGATTTTGATCTGGTCAATGCTTTGGGTTCCCCATAGCCATACATGGACTTTGCCATGTATTGTCATTGGGGGGGGGGGGTACTGGTATGCAATCTGCAACTCAGTCTAAACTGATGAATGGAATTTGATAAAAATTTCAGATATTCTTTATTACGTAAAGTTATAGTGCACCTCCTATTTTAGATTTCGATCAGACAAATTTTTGGGATTTCCAATAGCCTAACTTGAACACTGCCATCCATGTAGCTTATGTGGGGAAGCGGGGGTATCATTTAGTGAGCTATGTTCACAGTATTTCTAGTTTTATTGTATTGTTAATGAGAAACATTTACCCTGAACCAAATTAGTGATAAAGTCAAAGTGGAGACCATTTTGATTTTCTTTTGGTATTAAAATTATCTCCCCTTTAACCATATGTAACTAACTTGGTACAGGGAGATAACCAACAAAAAATTCTCATTATGAAAAGTAAAGCTGTAACTTTTGATTTTTTTAACTTTCATGTTTTTGTGTATGTCAAATTTGCTAAAAACTACAAGTAGAGATCCACTGATATACACATACTATAAACCAACTTATTTTCGCTGATGCTTTATTTCGTGTTTTGTCCCTCAAGGAGAACTTCGCAGCGACAAATTTTTGGGATGTTCAATTTCTGTTATTGCATTTATATAAGGATAATTACAAATATTTGCGACAATTTATTTTCACGTTATTTTTTCTCTTGCAAAGATCAGGAAAATAAATCGCTCGCAAAAATTTAGTTGGTTTTCAGTATGATGATGTATAATAACTACTGCTGCATTCAGATGCACATTTGATTTGCATCAAATACGTATCAAAAATATTTTCCATGAGCATTCAATACTTGTCCCTATTAAATGGTTATTAATACATTTTTAGTAAAGCAGTCACTGATGATTATAGTTTAATATGTATCAAAATTTGAATCCAATCACAGAATGTATGGATGCCAAATAAAATATTTGTTTGTGTTTTTGGGTACAGCACTGTCATTGTTTTTCTTTTTAAGAAATAATTCATGGACGCCGGTGGTTTGTTGGAGATTTACATATGGTTGGCCATTGTTTTCGTGAATATTTTACCCAGAGCGTATTGTAGCGGAGCGAGGGGTAAAATAAACGAAAATAATGGACACCCGTATGTAAATCTACTACAAACCACCAGCGAAAACATGAATTAATTTGATTCTAATATGACATAAAATGATCTGGACGGACCTATAGTGTACACAGTAATGGCAGCCATTACATAAGATTTACTGACATTTTTGTGCACAAAACATATTATGACGTCGTTTGTTTCAGCGTAAAGACTGTTGTGACATCGTTCATAATGTTATTGGAGATTTTCATATGTCTGGTTGTCATGGTTTTCATTATTTTCATATTAGAATTGTTGGTAACAACATCTTAAAATTTTCGTTTCTGGACAATATCTTTCATACCAGTTTCTGAAAATATTGTTTGCATGTTATAAAGATATGTTTGTTTTTATTTTTTTTCAGGTACAGACCAAGAATTTAGTTTAAAGAAAACAGTCAGGATATCGTAAGTTATAAAAAAGAATGTTGTTATTCATGGCTACAGTAGATGCCTTCAAATATTGACTGGGAAAACACGAAAAGATTATTTTGTGAACAAATGGCAAATGGCAATTTATTGTCTACTTGAAATGTAATTTATGACCACATGAAACACCAATTTATTTTCATAGGCTCGAATAGTAACATTTTGAGTTATTTCATCTATTTCTATACTTAGTTGGTACATTTCACACTCTCACAACAAATTGAATCGTGTGAAGTTACTGTCATTTCATTTTCATTTTTGATGGTTCATATCAGATTAAATTCTCTTGAGTTTTTCATGCCCAAAAAATATAAAGATAATCCTGACACCAAAATATTTGAGAATTTCCATCATCAAGTAAAGTTGAAAATTTCATTCACATTTTGATTTTGTCTCACCCGCGACTAAAGTCATGGAAAGCAAGACATAGGCTTGCAAAGTTTGACAAAGGTGATGGCGTTAACTTTCACTAAATGCAGGATAATTTGGAATATTTTGATGTAGGAACCTCATATTTGGTCCAGTGGTAAAACTTATCAAGTGTTATGCAACAGACATAATATCTTCTGACCTTGACCTCAATTGCACAATCCATTTACCACGTTAAATTTCTCTGCTTAAGTCCATTTCTCAATAACTATAGGTGGAATGTCAATAATATTTAGAATATAGGTTGGTCTTGGATAGTATATGTCAGTCTAGCATATGGCCTTTGTCCTTGTCCTCAATTTCAAGGTTGAGTGGTAGGTAGATAATATATAGTATGTAGGTTGGTCTTGGGTAGTACATTTCAGTCTGGCATATGACTTTTGTCCTTGACCTCAATTTCACGGTCTAGTGGCCATGTTAAGTTTCTCTGCAAAAGTCCATTTATCAATAACTATGAGTGGTAGGTTGATAATATTTATCATGTAGGTTGGTCTTGGATAGAACCTGTCAGTCTTGCATATGACTTTTGTCCTTGACATCAATTTCACGGTCTAGTGGACACGTTAAGTTTCTTTGCTTAGTCTATATCTAAATAACTATAACTGGCAGGTCAATAATATTAGTATTATTATTAGGTTAGTAGTACATGTGATATGGTTTTTGTCTTTTGTCAATGTTCACAGTCTAGTGAGCATGTTCAGTTTCTGATGAGGTCAGTTAGATTTCACATCAATTTAGAGGCCAAGCAGGGATGGGCGAGACATCTATTTGGGTTCACACATGTTATTAGGTTGAATATCAGCATAAGTTCTTTTGCAGTAAGTTGTACCTCAAAAACGGCCATTAATGTCTACTCCTTTAGTAATCAATAAACAGCAACACCTTTTAAGGTTGTTTGGTAATTGCTTTAAGTAAGCACTATAATTGTGTGTATAAGTTCAAAAGGTCACTTAGTGACCTTAGTCCATATAACTTGTAAATGATATTTTTCTTGAATTTTCCTGCAACTGAAGATATTTACTATATTGTGTTGATTAAAAAAAAAGATTATTTTTGGAATAGGTACAAGATATATGACTTGAAAAGTGAAGGAGAATATCTATTAACATTGAGAATAGCAGTCTGTTGGGAAACATACCTGGCTTGTGAATGGACTGCTACCCTGTTTGAAAATACCAGAATAAAGAAGAAGTCATGCAGTAAACAGATGGATTACGTGTCCTCAGGTATAAACGGTTCAAACATAAACAATGATAGGATAAGGAGTAAATGCACATGAGACAAAAACCCTACAAATACATTGTAAAACCAAGTAATGGAACACTGCTGTTATTGTACTTTTTCATATTGAAGCCACCATGAGGCCTTCAACAATGAGCTTTGGTCATACTTCAAAGAAAGTCCAAAACGACCGATTTAAGGGGGTTCGCTTCTCCATTTGAAAATTAATAAGATTTCAAATAAACATGATTTTATGTTAGAAAATTAAAAAAGAAACAATTTAAGTGAAAAAAATTGATAGGTTGATGATCTAGTTTTTGTCTCGCCCGCAACGAAAGTCGTGAAAGCGAGAAATAGCGATCGAAAATTCCACCGTCGGCGTCGTCGGCAACATTTATTTTAACCCTGTGGTTAAAGTTTTCTAAACATTATTATCTTCATCAAATCTTTATGGAATCATTTGAAATTTGGACAGAAGCAAGAAAATGGTCAGAAATTAGCTCTAGCTGAAAAATTTCGAAAATTTTTATTTAGTTTTTCCATAATTTTTCCGTATTTCGACAGTTTTTTTTGCGCACGAAATTTATTTCAACCCTGTGGTTAAAGTTTTTTAGAAGTCAAATGAAGTTATTTAATCTTATTGGAATTTCACAAAAAGTGGTAAAACGTTAGATGATGGTCAGAAAATTACCTCAGAACTGAAAAAAAATGAAATTTGTTTTTTCTGTAATTTTTCCAAATTTCAACGTTAGTTGTTAAGAAGTAGAATAGAGTCTTTGAATCTTAATAGAATTACATTAAAATTGACAGTTCTGCATAAAATGTGCAGATGTGTAACAGGCTGTTGGAATTTTGATTCCGGTGCCAACTTTGGTAAATTTCCTGAAAATGTCTAAGACCAATAATTTTTGAAATTTTTGCATTCAGTTACAAATTTTAACAATGTTTTAGTATCAAGCATAATTTTGAACACTAAAGAATTAAATAAAATGGTTTCAACTTTGGTAAGTTTCCTGAAACTCTCAAAGACAAGCTATTTTTAGAAATTCTTCTTAGCAACAATTCTTTTTTTAATAAATGTAAATCAAACAAACATATTTAATATGGAAATGAAATTGCCAAAGTTTTTGACCTGTTAATTTTTGGAATTCCACCTAGCAACCATAACTTTTTCGGTTCCTTTCAGTTAAAATGATGATTTCCAAAAGTCAAATTACAAAAATCTTTGATTCTTATTTTGGTAAATTTCCTGGAACTCTCAAAGACCTGTTATTTTTTGGAATTCTACCCAGCAACCATATCTTTTTCAATTCCTTATATTTATAAGATTCATTTTCAAAATTCAAATTGCAAAAATCTTTGATTCTTATTTTGATAAATTTTCTGCAACTCTGAAAGACCTGTTATTTTTTGGAATTCTACCTAGCAACCATAACTTTTTAAGTTCCTTTTAGTTATGATGATCATTTTCAAAAGTCAAATTGCAAAAGTCTTTGATTCTTATTTTGGTAAATTTCCTGAAACTCTCAAAGATCTGTTATTTTTGGGAATTTTCTATTTTCTATAGTGAAATTTCCAAAATCTTGGATTCCCATTTCGGAAAATTTCATGAAACTTTAAAAGACCAGTTATTTTTTTGAATTCTACTTAGCAACCAAACATTTTTTGCAAACATTTCATTTAGTCATTGTACAAAATTAGCTGATAACAATTTTGGTATGAAAGTCTATAAGACCAGATATACCTAGCAAACTCATCTGAATATAGGCCAAATTATATTGATTCGCATCTGAGCTGGTTACATCAGGTAGACCAGGTATGTTCCAAAATTGCTAGTCGTATCTATCTTCTCTCAAAAATTAAAAAATATTTGAATCAAGAATCAAGAAAACTTTTTTACTCTGGTTACATTCTTCCATTAATTGATGATTGCATAATAATTTGGGGGAGCTGCAGCAATGAATATTTTAACCGTATTGTTAAATTACAAAAAAGGGCTGCAAGACTTATTCTAGATAAAGATTTTTTAGCTCCTTCTGCTCCACTGTTTAACACACTTGGTTGGATGACAGTTGATAACAGTATTATATATCACAGATGTGTTTTGATTTTTAAATGTTTAAATGATGATGCACCTTCTTATTTAATCGACAAGATTAGGTACATCTCTCAGAGTAATCCATATCAATTAAGAAATGTTATTAGTGGTGATTTATATGTACCAAAAACTAAAACAGAACTTTTTAAAAGATCATTTAGTTTTTCTGGACCTTCTACATGGAACACTCTACCAGGCTCAGTGCGAAATTCTAAGAATATTGTGGTTTTTAAAAATAAACTAAAATGCTACTTGCTCAACAAACAAATTGTACCAGCTGAATAAATTTGTATTTTTATAACATTTTGTATCTGATATCACAATGTACTCTTTAATTGTAGTATGCATTATCTTGTGTGTATTCAATATTGTTATTGAGGGCCTCAGGGAAGATTAGTTTGTACTAACTGTGTAACCCTCTTTAAATAAAGCTTTTTATTATTATTATAATGGCAATGTAGTGAGCGGGTGAGACATTAGGTTCCATGGAACCTTTACAAATTTTTTAGATTTAAGTGATTGAAAATTTGGCGGGAAATTGAACTCCTCTGATTTTTTATAGGATTAACATTAACAAGGTTTGACCATGAATGAATGTGACAGAATAAATAGAATTCAATGAAATTTTTACAGAATCCTCACAAAGATGTATAAAATGAAATTATGGGAAAAAATAAGGGGGCCAATGGGCAAAAAATTATAATGCTTTTAAATAGATAAAACCTGAGGATTCCGGAAATTTGAAGTTACCATGCCAAAAACAGTGTTGGCATTAATTTGTCAGGTTGAGTGGAGTATGCTTTATGATAGCTCATTTCTGTTACAGATTTCTCATTAACTGGTTGGGCCGACAGTAATGGTGTAAACTTGTCAAATCTAGTTGACCTTGACATTCACCAGTTTTACGATGCAGCCGACATTGGATGGTATCTACAATTTCCGTCATGTGATCGTAACCAGTCACCGTTTGGTATAACTGCCACAGGATGGAATAATTGTAAGTTTGCATCATAACTTTGTGAAAGATATACATGTTTACCTCCTAGTTGAGAATTTCGTATTTGTTGGCACATCATGTTTAACATTGCCTTAAAATAAGTTTTGAAAATGGCCATTTCGACAACTTATGATATTCAGACTTATTTACCACATTGATTTGGCATAATATCTACATTTTTTTACCTCAAATTATGCCCTGCACTTTGATTGACGATTTATATCCTTAGATACTAATGCAGCTGAAAAAAGAAAAAAATATGCACCAAACTTTGGAACCCTTTCTTTGTTGTTTTATAAATGTGAAGGAAACATTTAGAGACCTTCGAAACTACAGCTGTATGGGTGTTTTGGTGCTTTGCACTGACTGCCAAAATACCCCTTGAAACAAATGTCCTGATAATCCCATCAATTGGTCTGAAACTACTCTCATGTGAAAAATTGAGTAAACAGGTCTGGATATTTTTTTCCAATGAGATTTCTGTCCCAAATTTTCACAATGAGCTTTCTGTCTCAAATTTTCACAATGAGATTTCTGTTTCAAATTTTCACAATGAGATTCTGTCTCAATTTTTCACAATGAGATTTCTGTCTCAAATTTTCACAATGAGATTTCTGTCTCAAATTTTCATACTGAGCTTTCTGTCTCAAATTTTCACAAAGAGATTTTTGTCTCAAAATTTTGCCCTGACGTGTATATCAAGTTAGAGTTTCTTACCAACTTTATCTTTGGCTAACAATGGTGCTTACTTTGGCTAACAATGGTGCTTAGCATAGAATTATATTTTTTACAATGAACTATTTTATTTTCTTTGTAGCATGTCCAGGTGAAATTAAAGATTTGATTGATCTCCCTTCAACAACTTCCTGTTACATATCAACTGCCTGTACTGGTGCCAGATGCTGTGTCGAAATTCCATCACTAAATAATTTCACTGTTGATGTTTCCGTGGAGCTTGATGATTGTCTGAAAACACTGACTGTCAGGATAGAAAAATGGACACATACCGAGATGTTACATAACTATACATGGGGTACCGATGAATATTTCTGGGTCAGAGGATTATATAGAGTCAGGTGAGGATTGGAATAATTAGTCAAATAATTAGGGTCTGTAAATCTCCGTTAAGTTTACAGAAGCTTGATACACAAATAGTATTTTTTACAAAAATTATTACATCACGAATAAAACTTCACTATATTTGAATATAAGACAATTAACAAAGTGACATATCTGGTACACTGATGTGAAAAAGGGGATAGAGGAAAGGGGTAAAACAATGAAATTTTCTAAAAATAAAATTTCCCACTTCTACTGCATTGATTAACAAAATTTCAAATATGCTTTGATTGGGACTCTTCTCTCTATGGGGGTCCTGTAAGGTTTGCTCAGTCTGCTTAAATTGTGAAGTCACTTAGGGCTATTCCATTAAAAAGGATGCACCAGGGTCGGAAGGCTGAAAATGAAATTCTTGTGGGTTCTTGTCCATTTTGTATGATATTGCTATACTCATATTTGTCCATTACTCTTGGTTGTGGGGGTATAAGAAAATTGCCTTCCGACCCTGGTACATGCATTTTAATGGAAAAGCCCTTATCATGCTTAGGTGGTATTTGGCTTTCACATACTTGAATCTGTAAAAACATGTTAATTTGTATCATGCCTATTTTTGGGCATATGTTTTCTGAATTTTGACGAATCATGCTATAGACTCCTAAAAGATCCACTTCAATAATCTAAGCCAGTAACTCATGTTTATGCCCCGCCCACGAATGTGGAAGGGGCATATAGTGTTACCCTTGTCCGTCCATACATCCAGTAAAGTTCTGCGTTTAAGTCCATTTCTCAGAAATTGTAAGAGGTAGAACAATAATAGTAGGCCAGTAGGTAGATATTTGATAGTACTACAGAGTTCACTTGGTAGTTTGACTCTGTGACCTACATTTCATGCTCGAGTGACTTTGGTTAAGTTTTGAGTTTAAGTCAATTTCTCAACAACCACACATTATGAGACAATGTTGTTTCAACAAATGAATTGCCTTGATGAGTACTACCCAAATCATTGACCATTAGGTGGCTTTGACCTACCAGTGAATTTGGTTAAGTTTTGTGTTAAAGTCCATTTCTCAACAACTACACATTATAGGACAATGATATATCATCAAATTAATTGCCTTGACAAGTACTATCCAAATTATTGACAATTAGGTGGCTTTGACCTACATTTTACGCTTCAGTGACTTTGGTTAAGTTTTGCGTTGAAGTCCATTTCTCAACAACTACAATGATATTTCATCAAATTAATTGCCTTGATGAGTACTACCCAAATCATTGACAATTAGGTGGCTTTGACCTACAATTTACACTTCAGTGACTCTGTTTAAGTTTTAAATTTAAGTCCATTTCTCAACAACTACACATTATAGGAGAATGATATTTCATCTTTGTTTCAGATTCAAAGTGTATGATTTGGTTGACCAAAGACTGTATAGACTGACATTATCATTTGAAGCATGTTTTGATGCTGGAGCTGCTTGTTCACAGACTGTCGAAATCTTTAACAGTACTGAGCTACCTAAACAAAACTGTATATGGAGTACTGGTTACAGAATATCAGGTAAGGGTACCAGTACAGAATGATAACTATATCAAATAAAATTTAAGTGCAAAAATAGAATGATCCTTCTGAAAAATGAGGAATGGTCAAAGTTAGTAATATATTTTATTTATTGGTAATTTGTATGAGTTTTCTTTGATCTCATGAAGCAAATATTTTTCAGTATTTGCTACTGCCAGAATACGAAAAAATATTGGCAAAAAGTATCTTAGGCCACGCCTACTTTGTCAATCAGAATCAATGAAACAAAGAAATATACATCTTACAGAGACTCTTACCGCATCGTACAAATTATTTTACTAATCAATACTAGTCAATTTCATGATTTGTTGAAAAAAAACATTCAATTTCAAAATTTGTTTTATTAAATGATTTAGTTAATTACCGATAAAAAGAATAATAGAAGTTTTGTTTTTGATGCAAGAAATATTGACTCCAATAATGGACTCGCCCACAAGGGGCTTGTCCATTATTGTTCGCCAATATTTCTATTATCAAAAACAAAACTTCCATTATTCTATACGTCTTTGTCAGAGGAACCAAACTATCACTCTAGATGGTAAAACAGTAATCCACCAAAATTGGTTTAAATAATAAAAATAGTACCGTAAAAAGCCATGTATTATCCACATTTGTGTATAATCCGCAGAAAATTCAGGGAAAAAACTTTTAGTATGCTGGGACCTTAACCATCAAAGTCTACGTGGAGATCAGTATTATCGTGGTTATTTTGTACCTGTAAATCGGTATTTTCATAGTCTATCAACTGCACGAGTCTTTATTTACTATATCTTAAGCCTTTTCTGAAAGTATTTAATGATCAAAAGGCTCAAACACGACAAAATTTGAAGAAAAATAACATTGTTTTATCAGTCAGGAAGTTCTAGTACGATGGACAGATCAGAACGATTTGGTGCGTCATATCCATGTTTACTTTACATTTAATTTGATGTTTCTAAGTTTCTAAGTCACAAAATCAACACTTTACTGATCACGTGGTTTGTTGACAGTAATGAGGGCTAATAAAAATATTCGTGTTCTGACATTAAAATAGCACTTTTTGGAGGAAAGACCCATTTTTTATAACAGTAAGGCACTTTGCAATTCAAACCAACATATTCAATTAGATCCACAATGTTAAGAACTGTCTGTTTTGTTTGAACAGGGACTAATAATCGATCTTCGGGGAACTTGGTTAGATCCTCAAGTCATATAGGGTTGTATAATCTGCATCTCCAAACCCCTAAATCCTTTTTTGGGGTAAAAATGTGTGGATAATACTTGCCTTTCTATGGTATGTGAAACTGAAAAGTAAAAAAGAGAATAAAAATGACCAGTATTTCTATTGCTATAATCAGAGACATATAGACATAGAGATTAGCAACTAACTGAATTTGTTAACATCACGTGTGTAAACTTGCTCCCATTATGCAACACCACATTTGGAACGCCTTGTAATTTTCGTAAAGTTTACCTCTATGCTAACAATGTCCTGATGGTATTGTTATTGTTTGAACGATGCATAAATAATAGTGTTAACCTGACATTACACTCAATATCTATGACAGTTTGTCGACATTCGATAAATAAAACTTTTTGCTGACATTTTTGTACAATTTTATTAAAATTATACGAGTTGGGAATTAGAAATGAACTAACCTCAAGGGAAATCTCACACAAGCATGTTATTACCGATTTTTACATAGGATTAAATAGGAATTTCTAATCTCTGTATTCATATGTCTCTGCTATAATGTTTCTAAAATGTTTTGACTAGAATATGTGTTTGTACCTGAAAGTTTAAATAGATGAATATTGCCTGTTTTCTAATGACTTTCAAACTAAAATATTTTGATATCAGAAAACACACTTTATGCAGAAATGTGTTAATCAAAAACACATTGCATCTGAACTCATCATGAAAGTTTATCATTGAATTATATTTCATTAAATATACACTCAAACATCAATAGCTCAAACACACATGGGATCAATTAAAATAGTTCAATCTAGAGGAGTGTTTGAGCTATCCAGAATGAACTTTCTTTAAACTTGATGGTTATGTGGTGTCCGGCTCCAGCAGGGGGAAGCCAACTGAAGTGGTAGGGACTCGA
>MJUU01062143.1:346-14367 GCA_002080025.1 Modiolus philippinarum
CGTCCAATATATTACACCCATATCCAATCATCATCTCAGTCATCTGTAGCAGAACAATATCTTCAAAAGGGCTAATTCAATAGAATGCATGCATTCAAATTTCTTCGGTATGGAAAGATGATGCTGAAAACAATAAATCATACACCCTGATATCTAATGTTTCAAATAAAACAATTTCTACATCGGGCAAAACAAACATCTACATCATCCACTAATTCAACCAAATCGGCTTCACCGTGAGAAAATAATCTTCTGCAAGTTCTAAACTTATAGCAGAACCATATTTACTGAAATTTTATTTTTTTATGTGTATAAACATCTGAATTGATAAATAGTTGGTGAATGTGAAAAAAATCATAAAACAGATTATGAGAAGTTATATTGAATATTCACAGAAAAAAATATCACTTTTCATTTTTACATGCTTATTTGAATTGTGGATTGGGCTTTGTACTTTCGATGCCCAACCACCCAAAACAATAAAATTATAGGGTAGGTGTTCAAATTACAGTGCATTCAGCAGCCATCATAGTAGTGAAATTAAAAAAAATAGCGAAAATAGAACTGGCGTTTTATTACAAACCAAAAGAGATCAAATAGATCGAAAAATAAGTACTTTTGTGGAAACTAAATGACCGTTGTGAATATGAATAAAAATGTCAAGAGTTCCAATAATCTAGATAAAAAAGCAACTTGTCCCGCAACGAGTTCAATACACTGCGTTGATCGACACGAGTGACATTTTTGTTGATACACATGACGTTCAATTAGTTGTGTTTTTAATCTAGATTTTCTACTAAAAATCTAGATTTTAGATGCGATTTTTTTTCAATGCGCCAGTTTTTTATTTGACAACGACTTTGACGAGATATTGTGACTAAACTTCCTTGAATGACTACAAATCCTCAATTTTCAACGATGACAAAATAACAGTTGTTTAACTGAGAAAACTCGATAAAGTACCGCTATCTTTATAATTATTTATCATTAACACATGTATATGATTTGATACGTAAAACATGACAACTCGGAAAAAAATGTCCCGTCTTTCAACACTAAAGACAAATTTCAAGGTTCTTTAGTCGACGGCTTAAAACTGCAATAAATGTAATAATAACAGCCAATATGGCATGATTATCAATCATTTCGTCCAACCGATTCGTATGAATACTAGAATCAAAACACATACATTAAGCATGTAAAAATATATCATAAGGAAGGTTATTTTGCAATTTTATTTTACCTATATATTTAGAATTAAGTCGTCAACACAAAGATTTTGAATTTCTTTTCGTATATGAAATCCGTAATCTTGATTCAGTCGTACTTGTAACGAACGCACAACCCTATTTAGACTTTGCTATTTACTTTCATAGTAGCCAAGAAAATAAATATTTTCGGACGAGTTTCTTATTGAAGAGAAATCCTACTATTCAAGATGCAAGTAATATCTTCTTGATATTCCATCTGTACTTCATCACTCCATATCCTTTCGTAAAATATTTAATACAGGAGTTTGTCTTTTATTGCAGTGTGGAGTTGGTAAAACATTTCCCCGTGGTAGAGATGTATGCTCTTTATTTTTCTTAGATATGGTGTACTGTACATGAGATAATATCTTATGTGTACACTTTCTTCAATTACTTTTATCTAAAATTATGCAAATTCTAAAACATAAGGATTAACTCCCTCCATCGTTGTTATTTGATATTACTGATTATTCGGATTTCCTTTAGTTTTAATGCATTTAAAAAAATGAAATTATGACTCTCCTTTGTTTGGGTTGTAGTGCTGCTGACGAGGAATTAATTTCCGAAATGGCCATACAGCTCATTAAAATTATTGCAGTTGGAGTAAACATATGTGTTATGGTCTCATGTTCATTCACTCCATATCCTTTCGTAAAATATTGACTAATGAACAAAGCTTTAAATTAAGCTAAAAAAATCAGGTGGTCACCGGCTTAGCTTAAGAGCTATGTCGTCATCTTTATTTACTTGTTTTGAAGGTACCTATTATATGCTATTTGGTATATTATTTTTTTCTATATATTTCTTTCCGAATAAACTGAAATTATTTAAATTCTTAATGGTGTGCACAAAAGCAATATTATCAGTTATGACTTTTTACGAAGTCAGTATGTTATATATGGACCTTTTAGGTTTATATTGAACAAGGACGAAGTCGGAGGTCAATATATTCCTAGCAGGTCCATATTTAACATATTGTCAGAGTAAAAAGTCCTTTATTTTTATATTTCTTATGTATTTTTATGGTAACTCATTTCATTTTTGTGGAGGAAAATTTTGTCAATATATCGGAATTTAATTAGAAATAGAACCTTTATTTGAAGGCGGGTGTGGATCTGCCATCACCTAGAATGGGTTACATGAGTGCTCATAGGATAAATAAATGCCGTCATTTCTCTAATTTTTGCAAATAAATAATAACAAAAGAAGTAAGCCTTTTTAGCGTGTTTACGTGAAGTGTGCAATAAAAAGATGTAACAACTGGGTAAATATATTTTACATTGATTTCAGTGTAAAACATTTTAATACCTCCTTTTATTTCCCCGGCGGAAACTCCTGTAAACGTGTTAAGTGTTTTCCAGTATTTATTAAAACATTTTATCATAAGACCTTTCTTTGTTAAAAACTATAGTCTTAAAGTCCAACCAGACATGTAGCGTCAATAATAATAAAACTAAAAATTAAAAAAATGGCGCTAATATATCTAAAATTAGAAACAACGCTGAAATAAACTGAATATTATTAAAATTACGTGAGCGTAGCTAATGAGATTAAAAGGAACTTATACCACATGTAACATAATACAACTACGGAAAAAAATATGCATTTTTTCTTGTCTAAATGACCAAATCTTTAACTTCCGGCAATTTCGTCGAGTACTCGGAATATGACAAAATCGCCGATCGCCAAAAAAAATTTACCAATAATAATTTGATAATATTTTCAGACAAGACAGACAGAGACTATCATCCTCAATGGATTTAGTACATGAAAAATAGTTTCACCGAATCAGGGAAAAGATATTTGCAAAAATATGTCAAGACCGAAAATGGCGTTTTTTTTTATTTTCGGTCGTTGTAGGTAATCACTGCTATATTTTCTTCGATATATCAATATTTATGTAATACATGTAATATGAACACGTACGACGTCTTCCGAAGTTTTGCAAAATTATTTTGTTTTTCATTTTCGTTGCTTTTTTCAATTTCTGTTGGCGGGGTGAAGGTTGAAATATCAAAAAAGTATACTACCTGAAAGATCTGTTCATTTGACAGTTTCTACATAAGTTTGAAAGTTTCTCTGAAAATGCACAAAAATTGTCATTCAATAACAATGCACTTTTTAGCAAACTATTAAACGAGGTAGTCTACAGAGTGTTCAATTTAAATGCGCCCGTTTATTCTGACCCTCGTACGTCGGTCCATGTACCGAAGAAAATTGGCGGGAATTTTGTAACGTCATAAATAAATACAAAACATTAAATATCAGTTCGCGGGAATTTTGCGACGTCATAAAGGAAATGCAAAACAATATCAAAATAAGCAGAAATAATAGTAGGATATGCCTTTAATGGCACACGATACAGTAAAGATCCTGATCTGACTTTTTCGTGAGATTTTGAAATCAAGTCAGTTTGAACATGCTCTTTCCAAATCTGCAAAGAAAAATATACCTTCAGAATATCGTTTTCGAGATAATTGCGATTAAAAATTGTCCATTTTCCGTAATATTTCGTAAAAATTGTATTTTACAACAATTTGTAAAAGTGTCGGAATTTTCAAAATGGCCACCGTTGATAGAAAACAAAAAAGGCGGGGGAAATTAAAAGTGCTCCGAATACGACGAAATTTTACATAAAGGGTGTGCAGGAAGTGAAGAACTTATGCTGGGAGTAAAAATTTCAAAATGGCAGCCGTTGTCATGGTAACGGAAAAAACCGGGCAAAACTCAAAATGCCTCGAATCTGATGAATTTTTATAGATAGGTTGTGGAAGAATTGGGAACATGCTTTGAGGTGGAAGATGTTCAAAATGGCGACCGTTGCCATGGAAACAGAAAAGGGTTGGAAATTTTAAATTCTGCAAATTAGCTGATATTAAACAGGAACGTTTTTTTTTATTTTATTTTTTTCATTTTATTTTATTTTATTTTTATTTTTTTGGGGGGAAAGTGTAGAAAATTAAGGGCTTAAAACAAATTCAAGATGGAACCTGTTGCCATGGAAACGAATACAGGCGGGAACATTTAACTTATTCTAACGTGGATGAAACTGTAAAGAAGATGTTGAAATTTGCGGAAATTCTAATGTGGAATGTTTTTGGCGACCTCTGTGTTTGCATCCAAGCACAATCATCAATTGTTCGTATTAGTTTTATTCCATGTGTGTTAACCACCAAAGATGGTAATTTGATATTCAGGGTTGAGAAGCAATGAGGGATTAAGATCTGTTCGGGGAATATTTTACGACACCTTTTTTGTTGAGGAAATTTTCGTTATTCTTTTGGCTTAAGTTAATGTTTATCTCATAGAATGTTTGGTTAACTCTAAAAGATAAGCAGCTCTATCAAACATACACCAATGTTTTTTTATTTAACATTTGATATGATAGATAACTTAAAACCGAAGTTACTGTGAATTTAAATTCTGCATATACGCATTTCGACAACTTATGTCTCTTCAGTGCAGATAAAATCTAAACGTTTGGAAGACCATAAACCCAAAGAAATTAGAAAAACTAATAGAGAACAAATAACCATTATGATCTAAATGTAAAGCCAAAATCAGCTAAGGACAGAGCTTTGCATGAGGGAGATACTCCTTAGTTTTCTATCAAATTTACAAAAATTTAGATATTGTAAGGTTCCAAATAGAATCGGCTTTCGGGTCAGCACCGAAGTACTGACTACTGGGCTGGTGAATACCCTCAAGGACTAACAGTCCACCAGCAGTGGCATCGACCCAGTGATAATGATTTTATTTGAAAAATACCCACTGCTGGTGGACTGTTAGTTAGAGGCACTCAATTAAATTACATTATAAATGTTAAAATCATTGAAATTGTGACAAAATGAACATGCTTTTGAAAAAAATATATTAAATTCAATGAAAATAAAAAACAAGATCAGCAGAGGATAATGATGTTACAACACTACAGAAACTGGTTCATTCATTTAATTTCAATTAACATTAACTTACAATTGTAAACATTTTCGAAAAGATTATCCATTGTTTGCAAAATTTTTTTCAACTTTTATCTTTTCATAGTAGGACATAAAAGGGTAACAGCACAATTAAAACAGATATGTTCTTCTTGATTTTTTATATTTTAATAAATAACTGTTTTTGATCAACTGTGGAAAATTAGGTTAGTTTTAAAATATTTCAACTTTCAGATTTATTTCTAGTACTTTTGGCAACAATGGTAAATGATGGGAAGTAATTGTGTATGAATAAGCTGCCCATAAATATCTGTTCAGTAGATTTCAGAATTATTTGAAAATACCCAGAGACACTAAATAAAATGACATTAAAAATGTTAAAATCATTGAAATTGTGACAAAATGAACATGTTTTTGAAAAAAATTTTAATAAAATCAATGAAAATAAAAAACAAGATCAGATAGTTTCAACAAATTACGGGCAATAATATCATATCAAAGGAAGTTCTTCCTTCTGACAGATCGAAGTATACTACAATATTAAATTAAAATGGTTACATTATGTAACAGTCCATGCTTACGTTGCTAGATGTGCTATCATATTTCAAGTTTCTTTTTGTTACAGAAAATCTAGAATACCAAACTATTTATGATAATCTAAAATATAATCTATTTGATCTATAAGAATGTTCGACACGCGTTACATTTTTTAGTTCACATTCGAAAAACCTCGAACATGAAGAAATCTGTCAAATACATTACACATTATATGTGTTACCTATAACTTAGTTTGTCTTAGATATAGCATTATACTCAGCGCTTTATTTTGCCTGACATCCGCTTTATTTAAATCATGGGTAGATCCCACTTACCAAAAGGTTACTGTTAAATTACGAAAACAGAATAACAGCAAACACCTACAATGGCCAGGAACTACCATCACATGCCATAATTTACAAGCAAACTGCAACAGAAAAACTTAAATGAAAACAATAGACAAACATAAATAACGATAGGAACTCGGGATAGCCGGACTTGGTACCGACACTAGCAAAAGACAAAAATGTTTGTCTAATGGCTTGGTTTTCCGAGTTATTTTCTATCTTTATTTTTCTTTCCCCCTTTTTCCCTTTTTCTTTACTTTTTAGAGTGAGAGATAGAAAGAGAAAATACGTAAATATTGAACAGAAATTGGTACGATCAACTAAAATATACGGACGCTAAATTTAAATCAAATACAACTTTTTTTTCTGCTTTACAATTAAGTACAGTTAAATTATTCTCAATTTATTTTCTTTTTTTCAAGAAGAATGCCTTGTATCATTGTCAATCCCATAATTCATATTCTATCTTTGTTGCTTGAACCATTGATGTGAATTTATTTCATTTTAAAGTCTTCTGTTTAAAGTCACTAAATCTCATTTTCATACAGTGAGTCAAAACAATAAAGATTTCAATCGGACCTCAGAATTACGACAAAAATCACTAAGGAAGTAATGGTATTCGTGCTATATATTACGTTTTAGATAGTGTCTTTAAAACTTGAATTCAACGAGGTGCTTTGCTGTATTTATTTTGTCTTATTAATATTTTATACGGTGTTAAAATCTCTGTGTTAATGTGTCTTTTTTTCTACGTGAGAATTTGAAACGCGTTTGTGATTGACTTTTATTTCATGCATAAATCGGGAAAATCAATTCTGTATTAAAACATCAAATTTTGTAAAAAAAAAAAAAAAAAGAAAGCATTCTTTTTACACATTTTTGGGGTACCCAAAAACCGGTTTGATCCTACTGTTTGCTTTATGGAATGCCAGTACCAAGTATGGCCAAAGCGGAGTAGTGTAGGTAAAAAAGTAATACTAAGGCATGTTTTTTGTCGTTGTAACCTGGATATGGGATGTTGTCTCCTTGACATTTACCCCATTTCCTTTCTTTTTCATATAACAAAGTTTTAGATATATATTAGAATCTGGATAGTAACATAATATAATAATTCTAAATATAAAAAAGGCATTTTGATATCCTAATAAATGGAGTATATAGAGATACAGCTGTCTGTCCGTTCTTCCGTCCTTTCACCTACAATTCCTTGTGTCCGTCCGTAAAAACGTGGGGTACATATCCCTATCAGCTCCTCCACCTGAACCACTGAATAGAGTTTGTTTAAATTAGACAAAAGGGTTATGAAATAATGTAGATGTACTACTCTTTTTTCAGAATGCGATTTGATTTCCCATAGCAAGACATTGACTGATAAGTTATTTCTGCCTTTAGATGTAATCTTAATTTGGAAATTATAATTTCTAGAATAAAATGGGGGAGAAGGGTACAAATATATATATGGGAATTTTGCTCACGGGTTTTCTAGTTTTATGTTAATGTTATTCATAAATAATCAACATTTCGGCTTCCTTATAAGAAGCAAGAGATGCTTACCCTACCGGTACACATGATCTCGTCAATAAGTTTTTTAATTGGATTCGTGTTGTTGGTCTTTGTATGATTGTGTGTCTTAATTTTTTTTTCTTTTCTGTGCTTCCTTCATGTTATTTCATTGTTTCTTTTGTTTTTCCGATGTTGCCATTGTCCTTGGACTGACGGTTCGGTTCTCACCTACTTTGCAACTTCATAGATATGTCTGCCTAGATTTTTCCTTATTGCTTCCCTATATATTTGCTGATGCTTTCTGATCTTTTAAGTACCAGTCCGTCAAAGAAACAGGCAAAGTGCATTGGTGTGATGGCACATAAAAGAAAAAAAAATGCCAACTTTTGATGCTTGATTTTAATTTGAACTAACAAAGAAAACGGCATTTTGATAGATAAAAGTTCTGTATTATTTTGCCGTTTTGAGTTATCAGCGTCCAAAATTTGGTAACTTTGTACAGTGAAAGGTACGGGAAAATTTTCACGCCATTTTTCTTCTCTATATAACCAGTCAAAATATATCTCGTGACCTAACATATGTCCGAATGTAAAAATCCTTTTTGGATGTGTTTTATGACAAAATGAATACACCTAAGCCAAAACATACAGAACCTAAATTTTTGATGTGCCACCCACTGCCTGACTCTAAAATACTGGAATACTAGTTATTAACCCGCAATAATCCTTATGCTTGTTCATAAATTAAGTACTGATTGATTTATGTTTTACGCCAACTTCAGCAATATTTCAGCAATATCGTGGCGAGAACTGTTGATTATACTAAACAATCATCAAAAATAAAAATATCTATAGAAAATCATATTGTTTTATGCAAGTTAAGCAAATGCGTAAAATATCAAAAATACAATTATTATAGTAGAAATGTTAGTTTAACGGGCAATATATTACAAACTTAAAGATACATCCATTTAAATATTGCTTACTAAATTGATTATTAAGTAAATTAAAATAAGTACTTTGGAGCAAGTAGATCATTGACATCTTTTGTAATTCAGAATTAAATTTTTAATTTATGGTTTCTAAAAGATTAAGAACTTATGTTTCATAGATGCAAAAATTTCAAGTAATGAGATTTTGCTTCAACCTTTACCTGTTATCTTTCAAAGAAGGATAATATTTCTTTTCTAGTATACACGAATTTGATACCAAAAATAGCAGCCAGCATGAGGAAAACAATTCGTTTGATTCCAAGTGAAGTTCTTAAGGATGTTCGCTGGTCATGTTTATGTATTTCAGTCAGATTTTCGGACTTCTCTTGTTTTATCCATTTAAAAGCTTAATAATTTTTTGGCCGATGACCCCCTAATTTTTTCCATAATTTCATTTTATACATCTTTCTGAGAATTCTAACATTTTATTCATTTGGTGTTATTTTGTTATATTCATTATTGGAAAAACATATTATGTTAAAACTATGAAAAATGCAAAGGAGTTTGGTTTCCCGCCATTTTTTTGAAACACATGAATCTCGAAAATTGCATCTGTAACCTATTGATTTTTTTGGCTTAAATACTTCTTTGTAGATTTTCTAACAAAAAATAACATTTAATTGAAATCCTTGTTATTTTGAAATTGACCAGCGAACATCCTTAAGTTCTACAAAATTTGATATATCTGTATTTTTCAGTTTCTATGACAACTTTATAAACTTAAAATGTCTAAAGGAATCACTGAAGAACACAGAACATCTAGAATAACTAATCCGGAGATATTGACCACATCAGATGAAACAGAAGGGTATGATATTTGTTTATTTTTACGCTCACCTTAGGACATTAAAATAAAATTGCATTTATTATAATGCAGTTTGTATGTATTTCATGTTTAAGGATGGTCACTCCCCAAGTTAATTATATCAAGAATTTAAAATTATTATTTTTATTTATTAGAATATGGATCATACATCATTTTAAGCCAAAAATATTGATAGGTCAGTGTGTACGTTTTTGAGATTTAAACGCCTGAAATTTTGGCGGGAAACCGAACTTCTCTAGACTTTTCATTTATTTTGCATTAAGGGAATCAACCTTTGAAATGCAATGAAGGCATATCAAGAATTTCATCCGATTTTGTCAGATGTCTATATAAGATGTATACTATCATGTTTTGAAAAGAAAATCGGGGTCAGTGTGTAAAATTTTCTAAAGCATAATAATGTATAAAACAAGAGAATTCCGAAAGTAAGAGACAGTTTCAAAAACCTGAGGTGTGACCATCCTTAAAGCATCTTTGAAGAGAGAGTTTTCCAGCTTGCAAAGCTCTAACTAAAGCTGGTTTTCATTTTAATCCTTGTTGGTTTCTGTTTATCTTTCTGCAGTTGTCATAATAGTTACCTGCAAAAACAAAATTTATTATAGGATTAAACACCATTTTAAAGGAATTTATTGGAGGATAAACAGGACCAAGTCACTCACAAACAAATAAAAGTCCGAAGGACTTTTATGATATGTTTGTGAGTGACTTGGTCCCGTTTATACTCCAAAAAATTCCTTTCAAATGGTGTTAATCCTTATAATTCTTTTAATTTGATGAGCAGTATTTTAATTCTCATTCTTATTATGCCAATCAGACGTTTTTGTTCTACGTGATTGTTTTGGCGTATGAATTTAGAAAGGTGAACTTAAATGTAGTCCGGTCAACGTCGTCTATCGAAAAATAAACGACTTCGGAAATTGCTACCGGAAGTAAGTTCAACCAATCATGTCAGCGTATTTCCTAATCTGCAAATCATATAAGAATTATGATTCCATCAGTATATAGTTATTCATTTCCATTCGAATTTATTTGCAAACCAATAATCCAACAAATTGGACATAACACATATAAAAAGCTATGCAAATTTTCAGATTGTCGAAGAGGCATTAAAAGATATATATTTAAAAAATGACAGACATAGTTTAAAACTTTATGAGAGAGATTTCAATTATTTGTAATGGATTTTCACTGCGGTAATAGTATTGTTTCGAGGGGTTTTATATACCTAACCCAACTTTTCATTGATTCAAAGTTGTTTGGTATTTCTAAAAAAATTTGATAGAAGTTTTGCGAGAAGCTGTATTTTGTTGATCACTTTTCAATTTTGTAAGACTTTATAGCGGATTACTATCCCTAAGTAAAATCTGGAGCTATTTTACCAAAAGATGAAAATATATAGACCCAATACTTCTATGATGTAGAGCAAAATCATTTAGGGCAAAAGAAAGATCTTGGATTTTGAGGTTCTCTTTCGACCTTCAATCCTTTTAAACTAACTGTAAACCAAATCGTCAGTCTACAAAAGAATAATCCAAAGACAATCGCAACATCGGAAACACAAAGATACAAAGACAACATGGGTGAGATAAGACGCATACTCTGACGGGTGCAATACAATGAGCAGATCATGTCTATCGTTCCGGAACACATGATTATACGTCAAGTTTTGGTAAGGGTTAACTGCTAGTGCTCTAGTTTTGTGTCGTTCTTGTTTTTATTTATTTTTTTTGTTAATTTGTTTTATCATTGTCAAGGTATTTCGATGTGTGTTAAATCTGAATAGCCGTGTTCTTTG
This sequence comes from Modiolus philippinarum, assembly GCA_002080025.1. NCBI lineage: Eukaryota > Metazoa > Mollusca > Bivalvia > Mytilida > Modiolidae > Modiolus > Modiolus philippinarum. Next base: position 11,534 of record MJUU01062143.1, read on the forward strand.
GATCTTTGATTTTACAATTTAACCTTTCTTACTTTTAGCAAAAGTTCAATATTCACTTCCTGATTATTAAAGTATTGGTCCGTCAAATAAACAGGCAAACTGCATTGGTGCGGTGGCACATCGAAGAAAAAAACGCAAACTTTTGATATTTAATTTTTTATTTAAACTAACCAAGAAAACGAAGAAAATGTCATTTTGATAGATAAAAGTTCTGTGTTATTTTGCCTTTTTGAGTTTTCAGCGTACAAAATATTATTAACATTGTACAGTGAAAAGTACGGGAAAATTTTCACGCCACTTGTTTTTTGCTCTATATAAAATTCTTGTTACTACTTTATTTTCATTTTATTACCTTTGTATGGCAAGTAACATAAGTGTTGGACGCATTTCTATAGGATGCAGTACAGAAAGAGACATACCATAACTAATCACTGTGATAGTGGGAATATCTTGGAAAGTAATGGGGATTAATTTTTTATTGAAATTTTTTATTGGGGCAATAAAACCCGAGTTTTTTAGGACATTTCAAGTTTTACAGGTAAAAATCTAATTAAGCAGGTAAACTTCGAAGAAATTATAGGTAAAATGGGTAAAAAAATCTAATCCTGTTTTATGGCTTTTTAGGTCTATTACAGTAATATTATATCTGTGATTTTATGTCTTAAGGATTAAAAGTTATGTCTTTCCAAGTGATTTGTTATGGCACGTCTCTTTCTGTACTGTATATTAAAAACAAAAGTATGTTTATAAGTATTTCATGAGGAGAAACTTTTCAATTTTTCGCACTTTAAAAACAATCAATTTATGTAGTAAGATTAAAATGAATCAATTTTACACGAGTTTCTGATAATGTTACAGTTAAAGCAACACATCGTCCATTTATGTTTTTAACATTTTACACATTTGTTTTTACTTGTATAAAGTATATGGTTCTATTTTGATTATTTATATACTATATTTTTTACTTTTTTCAATATATTTAACAGTTCTTATCACAATATAGCTGAAATATTGCTGAAATTGGCGTAAAACATCAATCAATCAATTAATCCAACTTTTCGTTTAAAAATAGATCACAGAACGATGAGGACAAAAACGAAGGGCATTTATCTAGCCATCTTCAAGAATCAAAATATCCATCACCCGAAAAAGTTCTGAAAATAGTATTCGTCTCTATCCTGTTTATGGTGGTTATTGGAAGTGGTTCGGTTGCTAGAATTACTCTCCACATATTGATTTGGAATATATTACCCCAAAAAGAGAGTGAAAACTCCACATTAAACTCACTAGGTGGGTTACTTAGGCGAAATTGCACAATATGTACAGGAAATTCATCTAATTCATCTTGTACCAACCAGATGGAATCTTCAAATGTTGACATAAACTGGATATGGGCAGTGTTTCTGGTAATAACAACTCCATATTTCCTGACTTTCTTCTCAACATTGTATAGAATCTGCTTTAAGAGAAATAAACCATTGGTGATAAAAACGTTATTAGTGGTGAGTACTAATCAATTATGAAACTAGTATGTAGATGTGGATAATATTATACAATTTTAGTCTGTGTATGACGTCGATACGATGTTATATCGACCTGGGAAAAGCATATCGACCGCGGATGAAATCCGAGGTCGATATTCTTTTGCAGGTCGATATAACATCGAATCGACCTCATCCACAGACTACAATTATTATTTTATTAATTTACATGAATACTCAAAAAGGCATGTTTATTCTTTTTCTAGATTATCAAACTCAAGATACATTTTAAATATTTAAAAAAATAATATATTCAAAAAAATTAGCACTATAATATAATTACCGTGTGTATGTACATGTTATTGATTCTTATTAAAAATACATAAAATAAATTAAACAAGATTATAAACTTTTTTTTTTCATAGAAACATGCAATATGCATTTCTAGTTTAGTTACATGCGATATAACTTTTTGATATACAGTTTTTTAGTCAATCTCTAAATATATAGTGAGTCATGTGATCAGTTCTCCAATAATCAAATCTATCAAACGATATCAAATTAATAATATAGAAAAATACAGAACAGAATTGCCAAAAAACAAAAGTCTACGCGGCAGAAAGAAAAGGCAGGTTAAAAAGTACTCATCTATAACAGCTATTTACTGAACCAGAGGCTCCCAGGAGCCTGTATCGCTCACCTGGTTTTCAGTTGCCACAATCAAGGTAACAATGTAAGTTATACAGTTGATCTTCAGTTTCTCAAACTTTCGTAGGTCGAACACCTCCAATAGCTTACACTGTTTTTAAAGTCTGATCATGTTTTATTATATTTCTTTGTTGGGATTTTTTGATAGAAAACGTTCTTGCTAGGGACCACTTTCGACACCAGTTTTCAAGTCGAGACGTCATTTTGTAAATGGCAGTCAACAAACAATTTTCAACATCGGTTTTGAAGTCGCAACATCAATATCTATTTGGAAATCAAATTTCTTTGAAATCGGACAATGTTGAATTTTCCCTCCTTTTTGGTAGCCATTTTAAATATGGCGGTCAACGAACAATTTTTAACATCAGTTTTGAAGTTGCCACATCAAGACCTATTTGGAAACCATTGTCATTGAAATCGGTCAATGTTGAATTTTCCCGCCTTTTTTGGCGGCCATTTTGAAAATAGTGGACAAGGAACAATTTTCAACACCGGTTTTGAACTCGCAACATCAAGATCTTTTTGGAAACCAATATCATTGAAATCAGACAATGTTGAATTTTCCCGCCTATTTTGGCCGCCATTTTGAAAATGGCGGTCAATGAACAATTTTCAACTTCGGTTTTGAAGTCGCAAAATCAATAT
>MJUU01062143.1:14979-43933 GCA_002080025.1 Modiolus philippinarum
AAAAATTCGGTGAAAAAAGGGCAATAACTCCTACAAGGGTTTATGGATTTTCTTCAAAATTTCAGGGTGGGTAGATCTTGATATGCTGAACATTTTTGCAATAAACACTTGACCTCTATCTGTTACACTTTTTGAAATAAAAAAAAATGCAAAAAGTTTGAAAATTTAACGGAAAAAGGGCTACAACTCCGAGATGGGTTTTCAGATTTTCTTCAAAATCGCACAGAGGGGAGATCTCATCATGCTGATCATTTTTACCTGATGTCAGATTTTTGATATCTGTAATGGTTTGCGAGTTATTGGCCAAAAACTGCAATTTACCCCTATGTTCTTTTTTAGCAACGGCGGCCTTGTTGTTTGACCTACCGCCTAATCGGACACAATTTTGAGAAGCCATACTCTGGTGAGGATTCACGCCAAGTTTGGTTACATTTGGCCTAGTGGTTTTAGAGGAGAAGATTTTTGAAATTGTTGACAGACAGACAGACGGACGGACGGACGACGGACGACGGACGCATAGTGATGGCAAAAGCTCATATGGCCTTTTAGGCCAGGTGAGCTAAAAACTAGTTTCGGTATACGTATATGGCTATTTCAACAACTTCTGTCTATTGGTAAAAATTAACATGTTAAAAAGACTAAATATTAAACACTTATGCTCATTTGTGGAATACAATTGATTTGATATTACGTATATTTTCATTTGTGAAGAAATCAGGTATTAAACTATCATTCGCATATTGAACTGTAGAAAGAAATGAGGAAAACTGATGCTTGTGAGAGTTCTTCCCAAAATTATCCAAGCCCCTCTCTGTGTTGGGTCATATAAATATTGTACAGTATAAGTTTTTATTTATTTTATAATACGAGTTTTTTCAAAGAAGTTTATTTTAAAGTTTGTGAAGAAAAGTATAAATTAAGATTTCGAACAAATTTAATCACGCATCATATCATTTTGCCAAAAGCTGCTTAGTCAGGGATGTGTTCAACCTATGTTAATTTCATCCCCAAGAAATTCTATGGCCGTCACCATAACATCATTTAAAGATTTGACGTGTCAGTATCCCAAATGAAAGTGGACATTTTCAGCTATATTCACGTCCTCCCGGATTTGAATACCGACTTTGACATTTTCCTGGACTGACTTACAGTGTGACGGGTGCTGTTAACAGGACAGGACATGCTTACCCTTCCGGAGCACCTAATGTCACTCTCAGTTTCACATGAGTTCACACTGTGAGTGCCTTTTGTTTTGAATGTTGTGATTTCTATTTGTGTGTTTTGTGTCTGTCTAACGTCATTGTTTACTGTGTTCTCGTTTTGGCCATGTCTTTGGACTTCGATTTTGTAAATTTCATTCCTTTGTTCCTTCGGTATTTCTACTGCCGTTGCTAGAAATCAGCTGTATTATGGTAATAAGTTATTGTATTTTTGTCTAAACTTTACAAGTGCACATTGATTATATGTTTAAGCTGCTACAGTCAAAAGGTTGAAAAAAATTCTCATTATTTAACGAGATCAAAAACGTAGATTGAGTACTCTAATTCGAAATCTTACATCTTTTCACATGTACATCTCTCTTATTGGTTTCTTCATAATAGAAAGCTTAGAGAGGGGACCGCAAGCATTGAGTTATATTTTGTCTCATATTTAAATAAAGAAATAATTCATGGAAGGTATATGGTTATTGGAAATTTAACCATGGACTGGGCCTTTATATTCGAATTTAGCCCAGAGTGTTAGCGAGGGGTTAAATTTACGAATATAAAGGCCAAGCCCATGGTTAAATGACAATAACCATATACCTACCATGAATTATTTCGATTCTAATATGACAGAAAATTGAATTCTCCATTCTTAAGTGATCAAGAGAAGGCAGATTTCTCGCAGCCATTACTGTCCTTGTCTATGACGTCACAATACACAATCTGACGTTTTCAAACAGATGCAAGTTAAAAATACGAATCGAAAGCATTAAAATACCCATTTACATGTCTGAAAGGCATGATTTAATTGAAAACTTTTCTAAACCTTTATTTCCTTCATTAAATAAGTCGAAAAAAATTAAAAACATTGTCGCTTTTCAACCCGTTTAATCATATTTCGATACCATTTGCGCATATGCGAAATATATGGTTATCGAGTATTGAACTGGTTGACGATTTACAAGAGCCATGTTAGAATTATTATTCTTTATTTATTCTTTTGTACATGATTATTCATGTGTTCAATACAAAGTTAATGATTTCAATGACAATACAAAATTAAACTATTAAAATTAAATTTAATATATCATCTCTCTGCTTTTTTAGGTAATGACAGCAGAATCTTTCAATTCAATTGGAGTTTCAAGTCTTGCATTTCTTGTGCTACCGTCTTTTGACCCAGCCTCTGCTTCAGTTGTTTATTTAGCAGTTACACTGATACCACCATTGCTTGATATTATTGATATTTTAAAAAACAAAAAAATCAGAGGACCGAAAATAAAACAAATCATTCTTTCTTTTTCTGGATTAGCTTTGCAATTAACTGGAATAGTTTTGATTAGTATATACATTGACATCGGATGGTTACTTGGACTATTCGTGATGTCGGTTATATTCGTATGTGTAAAGTATTGGGAAAACTTTGTCACAATGCGAAAACCAAGCACCTTTGCCAAGATCAAGAGAGATTTGCAGGAGGGCAACACAAAAGTGACATGCTTAGTAAACCTTTTGAAGATCGTTCTTACATTCTTGTCTGTGATTGTTATTGTCGTAAGTAGATCTCCGGATTCAACAGCTGCAATAGAAGCATTGTTTAACACCGGAAAATCAAACTTGAATTCCGTTTTTGGTGGACATCGAGAAATAGGTGACTCAGATCCCTGCAAAAGCAATGTACCTTTTATTGTGGCTGTAATAAGTATAGCGTGCAATTATATCTGTTACAAAGCAACCAAAGCAGCTTGTGCAATTCACGTTCAAAAACTTGGATTTTCGATACCCATTATTTTGCTTCCAGTCATAACAACTTTTTCTTTAATTGGCATAATGATTAATCCCGAGAGCATAAAAGTTGCATCTTGTGATATTCTATTTTCCGATTGGTGCTTACAAATGGTCACAGGGCTTGACAAGAAAAGCCTTGAACTTATATTTGCGTTTGTTTCGCTGTATATATCGGTCTTGTTTATCACTAGGCACATATGGAAATCAAATGGTTTTAGAAACGGAGAAACTGCAAGGTATATTTCAAAATGTGTACCATATTCACCTGCACACGAATTACTCACAAGCTATTGGCCGTCTTGAACTTGCTATGAGGTATGAGCAAAATTCATTGCTTGTGATTTCAGGATGAAGAACAACAATACCATCGTTATTCCATTGCTTGGTTTTATCGTGTATTTGCATTGACTTTATCCCATTTGCATTTACTTCATATCCTTCCTTTTTTATTTCAGGTAGATCTAGTGAGTCTATTATGTAGTCAACAGTCACCAATTACGGCTCAACATTGGTAGTGTGGCGAATAAAAACTCGCGGAACTCATATAGCTTGCCGTTCAGATCAGCTAATCACACATTAACATTTGCTGCGTTCTTCTATATTTATTTTTTTTTTATCTTTTTTTTTAATCGCTCCGTAATTCGTTTGTAACTAACTGTGGTTTTGAAAGCTTAAAGAAGTCAGTGCGTAGCAGGACTACTAACTATTTTAGTAAATAGAGCAGGCCATAAGCAGGTCTACATGTTGATAAACCTAATAGCGCCATAAATGGTGTATGGAACAACGGAGGTAGAATACCAAAGGAACAAGGGAAGTGAGGGTCACAAAAATAAAAGTATAGAGACATGACAAACATGACAACAGAAAAAAAAGTTTTTATGATGGTCAATCCTCAAGTTTATAATATCAAGGATTTAAAATCAATATTTTATTTATTAGAATATGATTAAACATCATTTGAAGCAAAAAATATTGATAGGTCAGTGTGCCCCGTTTTCGAGATTTAACCCCTGAAATTTTGGCAGGAAACCGAATTCTTTAGACTTTTCATTAACTTTGCATTAAGGCAATCAACTGTTGGAATGCAGGAAAGGAATATCAAGAATTTCTTCAAATTTTGTCAAAAGGCTATTGAAGATGTTTACAATCATATTTTAAAGAGAAAAGTGGGGATCAGTGTGCAAAATTATCTAATGCATCTTGATGGATGAAAAAAGAGAATTCCGAAAGTCAGAGATAGTTTTAAAAAAACCCGAGGAGTGACCATTATTAATGAACACGTTTACGTTTTCATAAACGTAATTTTACTGTTTCTTTTATATGTCGTTGATCAAACTATCTAAAATATTGTTTGTTATTTCCTTGATCGCTTGTGAATATGTCTTTTGAAAACACTTTTCAATGAAATTTCTATTGTGCAGAAATTGGTTTTAGACGAACTTGGGCATGTAATTATCTATGCTGCTTACACATGTTACTTTTTTCTAAAAAAACTCCTTAGTAGCCCTGTGGCTCAGTTACAAAACACTAAAGAAATAAATTATTAGTAAAAATAAAATTATAAAACAAATTTATGATTTCAGAATATTTGTTTCACCTTTCTATTGTGGAATGTTTCTAGACCTGTCATTACTCCTGAATCGCAGACGACATGACAAGGAATACGATTTTGCTAATGGAAAGGTAACTTAAGCATCTATGTAAGCACCTTTCTCATAACTGTAACAATTTAGTTTATGTTGCGGTGTAAAAATGTTATATATTGACCTAATAGATTTGTATCTTCTAAGTTCGTTTGCTTATAACGTCAATATGACCAACAAGTATTTGGAATATCTATTAAATTATGATGTTTTAGCTAGCACTTTTAAATAACTTGTGCCACTGTTCAAAATAAGCAATGACGGAATATTGAGAAAGTGCAAATGACACAAAGTCTCTACAAATACATGGTAAAACAAAGCAACTGAAACGTTTTCTTCATCTAGAAGTCATTAGAATTTTAACTGCATAATCTTAAAGACCAAACAGCCTATTGTTTGTACGCACATAACAGCGCATTTACATTGTTTCCTAACACGTCTGTGACGTCTTGTAGAAAATCCGCGAAACGGCGTTTTACTGTCGCAATATTTTAAAAAATAAGATAAGCTTCCTGCTTGAAAGGGCGGTTTATGGAAAATCGCTAAAAAAAACTCCGATTGGAAAAGGGGAGAGTGCCGAACGGCAATTAGTACATCTTAAATATCAATTCAGGTATATAACACCAGGAAACAGACAAAGACACACTTTCGAAACCGTTTTTGATAGAGGGAGAAAAACGGATAATTTTTACCTGCACTGCTGACACTTCACAACGCATGCAGTGGTACATGTATTTTAGTCTGTTCTGATTATTTAACAGAGCACTAGATATATGAAAAGAATTATAGGACCGTTTCAATAAATCCATCCAATTTATGCTTTTACAGTTGAAAATCGTTCGCAATTTATATAAGCAATAATTTCAGTAAAAACAACGAATATGACCCGTGCATGATATTTAAACCGAATGTCAAAATCACAAAGCACTGGATATATATAAATAATTATAGAGCCGTTTCAATAAATGTGACATCAAGTTCAATATCAAATAAAACACATTGTCATAAAAGCAACAAAAGACAGAATTATATATACAATCAAGCACAGTAGTATTTTGTCATCTACTTAATACATATTAGGTTTGGACATTTATTGCGATTGTCAACATGGTCAAGCGAGTGTCATGAGTTTCATTTCAAAGAGATTTAATTTTCAATGTTTTCATACCGCCATTATTCAATACCACAAACACATAGGCAACTAAAAAATCGTGTGTTTTCATATCTCTTAGAAATAAAAAAATCTCTTCAGTTATTAACGCTTTTCTTTACGTTCAACATTTCCATTTAGAAACATTTCCTTAAGTTCTTCAGAGCCAAATCCTTGTTGGAACCATTAACCGGTCCACCTTTTTCAAACACCAGTAGCACAGCACAAAAAGATGCATAGAATTTGGGAATTGGATGGATATTTTAAAAACTGTTTTCAAGATTTGTATGTATCTATTTTCGGTTTAAATATCATGCACGGGTCATATTCGTTGTTTTTACTGAAATTATTGCTTAGATAAATTGCGAACGATTTTTAACTGTAAAAGCATAAAGCATAAATATTTCATGCTTTAAATTAATAAAAAAAACTGTATAATCACAAAGCTAAAACAGCCTTCCATTATATCTGGAAAATGAAGCAGCAAAGAATGGTTCTAGCTATAAAAGATTTGCATTTTTTACATGGTTATTTTGAAAATCAATTTGCCTCTTCAGTACAGCTAAAATCTAAACTCGTCTGCTCGTGTCAGTTAAGTATCCTCAGTACAACTAAAACCATTTTTGTTGGTGTCTTTTAAATATTTTATACACTTTAAAACCATAACATATTGCCTCTAAATACAGCCGCAGTAAAATCATCCTCCCAAGTCAGGATTTCCTAAATTGCCGTAAAGCTCATTAAAATTATTGCAGTTGGAGTTAACATATGTGTTATGGTCTCATGTTCATTTACTCCATATCCTTTCGTGAAATATTTGTGAGTCCACGTGGACTCAGAACACCTGACTCGGAGGGGATGCGGTAAAATTAAAACATTTTGTCTACAGTGTTACAGCTAACGGTATGAGGTAAAATTAAAACATTTTGTTTACAGTGTTACAGCTTAAAAAATATTTTGTCTTCCGAATACATCTTACACTTACAACATGTACTCCCGGGGAGGGGGGACGCTACTTGCTATTATTTTACTAGAATGAGTGTGCTGCAGAAATATGGGTCATGTTTTTGCAATCATCTGTCTTAAACAGGTTATTATCTTTTTTACGAGTGTTGTCTTGAACAGGGTCATTATTTCCATATGGTCATCTGGAAGGTATTTTTCAGTAAATTTACGATGGAAAAAAATATAAAACCTAGTGTGAAACACACCAAACCAAGCAATGTCAGATATAAAATGACCACAGAAACTCCACCCGGATATTTTTCTTCAGCAGGGTGTTGATTTTGGAAATGACTAAAGTCATAAAAAGGATATGTTTTTTTTTTGCCTTTTCTTTCTAAAACAGGGTGTGTTTTCCCGTTTTTTGGAACAGGGTCTATTTTTATAGGGCTATCGGCAGACTATTACCAAAATTATTGGCAAGTAGCAACCCCAACCCCGGGCATGTACCACTGAATTACAAATGAAAACACAAAATATCTAAAAGACGAAAGACCACAAAAAAATGAAAATCTTGATTTGACGATCAAAATACCCGTTTACAGGCTCCGCTACGCGTCGCCTATAAACTGCATTTTGACCATCATGACCATCAAATCTACGATTGACGCCCTCGGGTATTCAAATTATGTATTGTTATTGCTTAATTACTCATAGCATTAGAGTTATTTATTGAACAAGACTATGATACCCATTTGCTTGTCATGAAATTTTTTTTCAATTTCGATCCTTTTGAATACTTGTACTGTATAAGTTTTCAGTTTCTGGATTTCCAAAGTTTTGATTTTATCCAAACTGATGAGATATAAGTCGTAGAAACGGCCATATGTAGCAAGGACATATACAGTAACTGCGATATTTTATTACTTGTTATCACCGTCCAACATAAAAGAAGTTATAAAAAACCAAGGAATAGACGTTACAAAACCTAAAAGTTCGCCAAGGATCAATACAGATGAAATTGTATTTGGCGTTAACAACTTCCTCAGAAACATTTGATTGCGTAACAATCAAAAACAACGGCAGTAGAATACCGAAGAAACAAGGGAAGCGAAGACTAAAAAACTCGAAATCCAAAGACATTGCAAAAAAGGCAACAGAGAAAAAAAAGGACGTGAGACAGCTACAATGCACGGACATAAAAAGATAACATTAAGAAATTAGTCACTCATAGTGTGAACTCCCATGAAAACCGGGAGTGACATCAGGTGCTCCAGAAGGGTAAGTATGTCCTGCTCCGCTAGAGGCACCCGTCACACTATCAGTGAGTCAATCCAGGGTAGAGTCAAAACCGGTTATATCAAATCCGCGAAGACGTGAAATCTAGCTGAAAATGTCATTTTTCATTTGGGACACAGACACGTCATATCTGCCAATGACGACCATAAAATTTCTGCAGGGATGAGAGCAACAAAGGCTAAGTATATCCCTGACTAAGCAAATTTTGGGGCAGTGTTTTTGCTCTATTCAAAAAATCACTGTATAAACTACATGCGCGACAGTAGTAACGAATCAAGTGTGAAATGTACACTCCATAGGCTGGAGAGATATGTATATTGCTGCTCAGAAAGGGAAAATTCACAATTGGGAAGTTAAAATCATCACGTTTGTCATATAGCTTAGATTTCAAACGTCCATCTTCATCAATGTATATACACAGATCTAAGTACGAAGTTGAAGTAGGTGTGTCAGTAGTCTCTTTAATTTCAAGCTCATCGGGATAGATCTGGTGTAAATATTCCTTGCATTTTGGATTATTAAGAGAAAGTGATTAAAATAGTATGGTATTCTCATTAATCATATATATCTGCGTGACCTCCGTATTAATCAAAGCTTCAAAACAATTTCGACTCATATCATCATTAAAAAAGTTCTTAAATAGATATCAGTTCCTTTTGGAAAAAATTGAGTTTTCGGTCCGAACTCTGATTCAAGATTCTTTCTTTACTTAATACTGGGATTATTATTTCTTTTAACTGTCTACGACCTTTCAATAGCAATTGCTGTTGAGTTGCTACCGGACACTACCATAATGGAAGAGGAGGTTTGGCTCTCTTTGAAACTTGTTAAACACACCATTATTTCCTTTGAAATAACTGTACCAGGCCAGGAACACAGTGGTCGACGATTTACCGATGGTTTCCACCTGATATGTCTTTTTGTCTCGTAGACTTCGGCTCTTGACCACTCTGTTCGTTTATTTTGTTAGTGATCCCATCTAGTAGTACAAATGTAGCATTTATTGAGAGGAACGTTACATGAATTTTCTATCAATGTGAAAAAGAAAGGAAATGGGGTAAATGTCAAGGAGACAACATCCAATATCCAGGTTAAAACGACCCAAAACAAAGCATCTAGGGGTCACCGTACGGTCTTCAACACAGTGAGGAATCTCACTCCATATACCAAGCCCTAAATGGCCCCAAAAGGGTAAAAAAAGTGGATAAATCCATGAAAACAAACCACATCCAATAACCCAAATATCTAGAAACTAAAATTTCACAAGAAGACACGGACAAGTCAATCACCAACATATTCCTGACTTGGGACAGGCGCAAAAATTGCGGCGGGGTTAACCTCGTTTTCTTGGATCCAAACCCTCCCCCTATGTGTGGTGAATGGCAAAAAAATAAATACACAAAAAGATGTTTTTTTTTAATTTTTTTGCAGGATTATCAAGATCAATCACAGACGGTTAAAAGGATTCGTCCAAAACTCTATGCATGTGCGACCATGTGGCATGAAACTGCAAATGAAATGACAAAACTTCTAAAATCGTTATTCCGGTATATTTCTGTACTATATTTATTCTCGTTGACAATGCCATGACATAACTTTTCAAGTTAAAATTCGTAAACTGGGATTTCAAGTGATGCGTCCAAGACCAGATCGGGTTGAGATCATCAAACCGATGTAAAAATAGTGAAAATAGTGGTTTTAGCAGATCAAAATATATAAATCAACGTAACAGAGAAACAAAAATTTTATTAAAGCAGGACACATAAAAAATCGGCGCATCAAACTTTGCTTCTCAATACTGTTGTAAATAAATATCATCCTGTCTAATTTTCTTTTTACTTCAGTTAGATTTGAAAGGTTTTATCACCATAAACAGACTTACTAGTGAACATATCTCTGTATGTTTGTGAGCATAAACCAGTAACTGCAACGAGAATAAAGAGCATATTCGCTTTTGATGGTTTTTAATTGCAAAAAAACCGCTTTAATATTTAGTTTCGCTTCAAAAGTTACCACATTACAATAGGTATTGCAAGGTCGTTAGTGTCACACGTTTAAGATAAAATCTTTGTTGTCACAAAATTAACAAAATGTATTTGTCATGGAATAATCAATCCCAGAGATCTGTTTTATTTTAAAAAGAAGAGGTACAGATATTATGACGTCATATTATTAGTTGAAAATTCGTACTTAATTCCAAATAGGTCGCAACACATCCTTAAGTCGCACTTATCTTGATGGCAAAGACAAAAACATCTTTTTGGCACATATAGGGTCTGTAAGAATGAATGAGAAACATTGTTCCATGGTACAATTACTTTTGTAGTAATATGGTGGAATGGTTGGGTTTTCGATTCACAGATCAAATTAACCATGGAATTCATTTTCAATGGACCAGCATATTTTAATATTAATAAATTACGACGATTTCTGTTGCTACCAATGTGATCAAAGGGAAAAACCAGTAAGGAAAATCCGTATAACATACGACAAAATCAGGGAAACACAACCCAACACAGAACATTTTTGGCAAGCCGTCATATTCCCGACTTGGAACGGGTATTTTATAAATAAAAATGTTAAGATTTCTGTAAATTCCAAACAGTTATACTTTGGCTTTTCTATACAGTCCGCCAAAAGCATCACCTTATTTTTTACATGTTCACCATTTTTGAAGCTGTATTGGGGTAAAGGGTTTTTGTTCAAAACACTAGGAATGAGATAATTTTGACATTCGTAACTTAGGTAGAAATTAGATGAGACACGAAGTCTCTATCAACAAGACTCTTCCAGCTATGGAAGATATTCAGATGTAAAGCGTCTTATCAATTCAGACCTTGTGACATTGATAAAAATATCTCGGAAGTGAAATCGGTTGGCGTATTAAATGTGCGTTTTGTGTAGTGACGTCATTTTTTTCCGGATGGTGAAAGTGAAAGTAGAACGAGACTTACAGACCCTATTTCATCTGAATGCATATAGTAGTTCACTCAATCTTAAAGCCCAATTTCTCCTACTTGAACTCAACAGAAAACTCTTAAAAGAGTTCCGGCTTAAAATCTTGTATCTTAAATACAGTGCGACAATATCCTCTATTCTAGATTTCGTAGAAACTTGAAGTTTTATTTTAACATTTCAATATTCAAGACTTCAGAAAAAAGCTTCGAAGTTAATCAAATTACACTTTAAAACTATTATTTAGGTTAGATAAGAGGCAAAAGCTGAATGATATGATAGTAGACTTGAACGAGGAGCCTGATTCAGATAAGAAAGACATCGGCGAGGAGGCTATGACGGAAACATTTGACTTTGAAGGTACACTGAAAACTAAGGGCCTACAAAAACATCTGATTGCATTTTCATAGTAAGGCGAAGTTTTCAACATATTAGTGAGCAAATAATAAGATATGTGCCTCAAAATGACGTACAATCTTATCTTAACAAAATGTTGGTGAAACCGAACAAGTGAAAAACTCTGATACATAATTAGGGAACCAAGATGTCAGCAGCAATGAACCGTCATCAATTTTTTTTCAACAGATGGATATGTTTGAAGAAAAAAGAATTGATGAATGATGGAGATGTACTGCTGATGACATTTGGCTGTATATTCCCGAGTGTAAAATATCGACAAATGAAAGCAAAATTGAATTGTCTGAAAAAAAAATTGAAAAACTGAAAGGAAATTTATTACTTCATAATCATCGTGGCAGTACTCTGTTCATTTCAGTATATTTAAACAACAGTAACAATACACTGATGACATCGTACGCTTACGTCACAAATGCTGTTGATGCGGTCTCAGGCGTTGCTGATACTCAGTGCCACTATGCAATACAATTAAAACGAATATAACAAGAATATGCCAAGCTACAAATGTATAACACTAACACATGTTCATGAGCTGTAAGCCTGTCATCATAAAAGTCTTAATTTTACTGTAATTAGTCAAGAGTCAACAGGTATTCACCGAATGGAAGCGTACATTCTGCTATATCATCCATGTAATCCAAAAAACGTGTTTTAAAATTCAGATTGTTGTTTTTGATCTTTGATATGCATAGGTTTGCATTTTCTCAAACTAGTAGCCGCCGTCTTTTACATCGAAAATCAATACAAGAATGTATGGTTTTCATTGAAAAACTATCTCAAAAACTTATACACCAATGTCATATGCAATAGCTGTTGCTACAGAAGTTAAACTGTTGTCAGCATAAATTGACAAGTGATAACAATGTTTCCATTTCACAAATGAAATAATCATTTTTTATACCGAAATAACAAACACATATTTTGACAATGCAGGTCTTTTCATAGGAAGCATGGCTGGCGACACGCTTTGGACAGATCATGCCCTTCTTCCGAGGCACCAGATGATATCTCCAATCATTGTACGGTTCACACTGCTAGTGCTTTAGTTTTGTGACACACGTGTTCATTTTTATTAATTTGTATTGTCTTTGCATGATATTACGACACAGACTTTCGAGTTAACTGTTTGCCACTGGAAAGGTTCTTTTATTGTGTAAAAATCTAAACTTCACGAGAGAAACACTAATTGAATTATATCTGTTCTGCTTAGGTAACCAATGTGAAATTAATTTGTAGCGCTGCATATTTATTGTTTTTTATCAATAAAAAATCTGGGAAAATCGTTGTCATTAGGCGAAAATGAAAGTACAATTCAAAATAATAAATGATTTGTTTAAGGAGGTATTTCGACATTCAATTATTCTAAGGGCCAGTAATCCCGCTTCATTTCCGCTTTCTGATATTTGCCTTCGGAGATACAAGAAAAATACCGAAGTTGCATTAAATTGTAATAACATGGAAAGCCATAATCCAAAAGGAGTCCAAAAAGAAGTACTCATTTCCAAAAATACCGAAAAAAGAGGCAAAATCCAGTACCAAGGACATCTGCAGAGTGTCATACACGGAATGAATTCTCAGTTATTTTTAGTGGTTAAAATTTTGACAAAAA
This sequence comes from Modiolus philippinarum, assembly GCA_002080025.1. NCBI lineage: Eukaryota > Metazoa > Mollusca > Bivalvia > Mytilida > Modiolidae > Modiolus > Modiolus philippinarum. The sequence goes on from MJUU01062143.1 coordinate 27,988, forward strand.
CAGTAAATTTAAATTACACGCAAGGTCAAATTTTCATGTCAGACAAGTCTGACTATTGGGCTAGTGAATAGTCTCGAGGACCACTGGTCCACCAGCAGTGGCATCCGCCAAATGGTTCAAAATACAACAAAAATACCGAAGTTGCATAAACACTGTACATTTCGTTATGCTGTACACTTGTTTCAAGGAGTAACCTCTTATCAGCAGTATTGAAATCTGAAAATATGGAAAGCCACAATCCAAATAACTAAATACCGAAGTAACTGTGAATTTTGATTCTGCATATGCGCATTTCGACAATTTATGTCTCTTCATTGCAGATAAAATCTAAACATGTGGAAGACCATAACGTCAAAGATGTTTAAAAAGGAGTCCAAAAAGAAGCTCCTATCTCCAAAGTTCCTTATCAGTGATAAATCTGAACTAACGTTTTTCTTTTTGTTTTGGCCTTGTTAATGCTTAAATATCGTTGCTATAGTTTAAGCTTGGCAGTTTTTCCTGAACACAACATTATAGCTTTATATAAATATTTTCTTGATAGTATCAAATTTGCTAGGTCACATAAGTGAAAGAGGGGTCCAGTAAGGTATAAGCAACACTAAAGTAGGATCTGAAACATTTAAATTTGAGTTACAGCAGCTCCGTCGCTTGTGCATAAATATGTATGATTTAGCAAAGAGATATCCAGAACAAAAATGAAATTTGTAGTCTTTTGTTGTTTTTTTTTTTTTCAAAATGTTAACATCTAAAATTTACATTTAAAATAATATAAAACAAACCAAAAACTCTTAGAAAAACAAAGAGGCATAAAAATGTGTAAATACAGTTAATACACTTAATGTATTGAATTTTTTTTACAGACCATGTGTAAAACATTAATGAATATAGTTTTCTATTTATTTGTAGCTCATATATTTTTTGACGATGCATTTGTCCTTATCAGAGAAGGGGACGAATATCCAGAAGTAAATGATTATGTCAAAGAATTCTTTAGAGTTCTTGATGTTGCTGGAAGGTAAAAAAAATAGTCTGTTTCACACTATTTTCATTATGTTCAAACTACTTATCACAAGAGATTCAGCACAAAACTGATATTTCTATTCATCCTAATGTTTAAAATAAAGTGGAAAAAAAATAAAATCAAAGTTATTTTTGCTATTTTCTTTTTTTTTTTTTTCTTATTAACGAATTGTTGACTAGAATGCATTTAACATACTTTTGTTTAATTTCTAATTGGGAGAATACGGGACTTTCGAGATAGGGACTCTCGTGTAATTGGAAAGGCAGAAACGGTAGCCTCAAATACCAGTTATACGGAATGACTACAGAATGACTGGATTCTTGACCAATTAAAATAAATGTTTAGCATATAAAAATCAACATATTCATAAAATTTAAGTGCATATTATAATTTGTCCTTCATTGCAATTCTTGAAATAAATTTTATTTGATCAAAACAATTAACCTGAAGCGCTACAATGTATTAAGATAAATCACCCTTAGCTCAACAATGTTCATAAATTAGTGATTCCATCTCGATGTATTGATTTTTTTCGTATAATACTAGATTTGTCCCCGCTATGAACACGACTCAGAAGTCCCGTATTAACCTTGGCACAATCCAAACAATCTTGAATATAAAACGACTGGAAGCCTGACGGTGCTTTCGTATCAATGTATATCTGCATGCAAAAGATAAGGTCAAAACTTCAATATTGATAAAAAAAATATACAAGAACAAAGTCCGTCTCAAGATAACAAAAACACATATACACAAAAAATATACATCAACAACTAAAGTAGTTCAGATTATCCGAACTTTAAAAATGATATCTGGAGAATCGCGTCTCCTAAATTCTTATTATATCGCTATAAAATCTTAAACAATTAATTAAAGTAAAAAGTAACTGGTTGAATAAACGTTAAATATAAATATAAATGGGATAACTTGTCACGGTACTCAGATTAGAAAGACCTATCTAATCTTATGCGTTATTCAGATATAGTGACAAATCTCTAGCAGCTTGCCTACCGAAGTTGCAAAAAAAAACGGTAAACTTCGTAATGCTGTACACGTATTTTGAGGAGTTACTTCTCATCAGCAGCATCAAAATCAAATAATATGGATGTAAAAACATGGATGTGGCGTTACATTTAGCAAACTTGTGCTAGGCATCGTCGTGAACTTATCAGATATGAGCAAAGCATATTGTTGAGGGCCTCGTGTTGACTTGAAGATGAAGAACAACGACAAAAGTGTTGTTCCATTGGTTGGTGTTACCATGTATTTGTAGAGAATTTCTTTCATGAGCATTTACTCCATATCCTACCATTCTCATTTTAATGAAAGAAAGTCAAACTAGAATCAGAAAAATGATTCCAATACTGTTAGTAAAATAAATCAATTGCTGGTAAAATTTCGAAATATGTATGACATATTTTTGGAGCTTGGAACAATCAAGGATTCGAAACATACATTGTATAATGGGCGTAACCCGAAATGCAGAAAAATTAACTACTTTCAAGTTTGGCCGGCAATTGTAGCGGTTTCAGGCACTTTGCAGAGCCCATCATATCAGACACATTTCATTCTATACGAAAACTTCAAACCAAACAGTTGATACAAATTTTCTAATAAGTAAATTTCATCAATATCTCATTTTATTTGTTTACTATGTAAGCTAAACAAAGAAATCGTAAATTTAATACTTCAGATAGCTGTAGTTCCTGAAATGAAATATAAATATTGTCCCAAATCATATTAATTCTTTTACCGCCATGGTAAACTATGCCTTAATCGATTGTTAGAAACGTTTTATTTAGTTTTTTTATGTTTGTATTATATTTTAAAATGTCTAGGTGCATTAGATTCCGCTGTAATTGTGTCTGTCAATTTTATTGAACTATTTTCCTGGTAAAGAAACAGTTTCTGCACTTAAACTCTTTTCTAAAAACAACAAATTTATCTTTCCAAAAATTATGGATTAGGCATACAGTTATATTTTGATGCATTTCTTAACTTATGCAAATAATTTTTAGCTTGCTATTTGCTGCTTAGGATTTTTTTTTTTTTTTTGCAATTAGACAATAAGGACCTTGATATTCAATGCAAGTACATATATACATCTTTTTTATAGTATTGTACATGGTAAAACAATACGATTGCCGGATGGAGACATGTACCGCACGCCATATGGAGTAAGAATAGAATATAAACTGCCTGCTGAGAATAATTTAGTTGTGCATCTCAAAGATAAAAGTAAAATTCGTCATAAAAAACGCTGGAGTCAGGTAAGGTTTGTGATAATATGTAATACAAAAAATCACTAGAAGTTTGAAATATTTTCAGTAGTTTTCAGCGTCAGCAATACCGAATACTATCTCATGATTGAAGTCGGGGTGCCGCAAATGCTGAAAGTGAAAAATTAAGAAGATGTTTGTTTGACATCAATACAAAATTGGACGTCAATTGATTGGAGTAGTAATTGGACAAAACACTTTTGTTTTGGACAAAAATTGAAAATGGACTTAAAATGATCTAACTCATAGGTTTTTAATTCGGTCCGTGTTGTTCATCTTTGTATTTGTGTGCGACTTCTTTTTTGTTTTCTGTGCCGTACTTATGTTATGTTTCTGTTTCTTTGTTTTATTGATGTTGCAATTTTCCTCGGATTCTGCGTTTACTTTAAACACAACAACGAAAAATAAAGTAAGCAATCCATTAATTTACGGGAATGTCTTTTGTTCCATATATTTATGTGATCGAAAAAATGATCTGTCAGTAAGTATATTTAAGTACTTCTAGTGCATTTGTATAATGAATCTTCCAATTGTACCCTGGGTGTAGAAATTAGTATCTCCGACTGATTAAATATGACACCTCCAAAATTGGACTGATACCGGAAAATATAAAGGATAATGAAATAAGACCCATGTTCCAGTCTTCGGGTAATAACCCGACCAAAACTGGATTCCAGTTCACCACCCATTTCTCTGACCGGATTTTAAGTCAGGCCCACTTGTTGACAGAAACGCCACGCGTCCTGCTAGTTAAGGAATCTAATAGCAAGCTTTCTTTTCAGTTTGCAGTTGATTTGATTACACTCTGCTATTTCAGTTAGAATTTATCGTTCTTGTCTTGATTAAGTAGAAATACTCTAGAGTAGTGATTAAACAATATTCATTCAAAAAAACATATGATAAAATCTATCTTTTTTTTCGTTTCGATTATTAAGCTGGCCAGTTAGTAGTGCGTTTAGATCAGTTGTGTTGTATGCCGAAATTATACATTTTAGGTAATGTGGTTTTTATTATAATGCACTATAAGAACAACCCGTTAGGTAACATGAACGTACATCATTTTTTTTCTAAAATAATGTTGGATGTATGATAATAAGAACACTGTCAATATGAAGAATAAGGTCAGAGAACGCCCAGTTCATATTCTTATTATATGACAAAAAAGTAAAATTTTAATACAAGTAGATCACGGAATTATGCATAAAAGACATTAAACATTAAACTAAGGCATGTAACTCCAGTTCAGATACATCAGGTGTCTCTGTGAATTGCCGTGATTTTGGATTTATGATTTTAGAATTTTCCCTTTCCTCGTTCTTGCTTAGGTATTCGTTTGCCGATGTATTCAATATGAAAACTTCTGGCTGCATAAATTATACCTAAAAATTCCATTTTTACGACGTCATGATAACAAAAAGATAATAATTAACTTAATTCTAACGTCACATTTTAGTAGAGAGAGATTCAAAGTGTTGTCCATGACAAAACTAGCATACTCTATTACTTGATACAAAAGGGGATAAGTGACATCTAGCCAAAAGATATTAACTAAAGATAAGATGTGCGCAGACTCATGTCCTATATAATTTCATTATGTTATTATAACACTTATTTATTAGAAGTGCCGTGTACGGAGCATGACATTCTTACCCTACCAGATACCTGCTGTCTCTTCCGATTTTAATGAAAAAAAAACTGTAAGTGCCTAAGATTTTTGCAAGGTTCGGTTTAATTAAGGTGTTTTTGAGGTTGTCTCGTAACTTTCTGTATTCTTGAGTCCTTTAAGCCATTTTAGGCCTTTGATTTTTGTACTTATCACTTCTTTTGTTATCTCTGTATTCGAAAATTGTTTTGTAGCAAATCATTACTTAAGTAGGTAGACATAGATTAAGGGACATAACTCAATTCACTTGTAACTTAACAGGCTTAAAAAACAATTTTCCGCATGACTGATTTTTGAAACCACACCAACCGCAATACATGGCATGAAATGCACATGAATGGAGTTTCAACGCGAATTTACACATCATTGGTTTTCGTTATTGTCCATTACAAAGCTTAAATCCGTGAAAACATTTCCCCATCTCAAAGTTTTTGGACCGGTTTTATTTAATCCATGAATGATAGGGACTTTAAACATTCCCTTGGTTGTTTCTCAAAATGCCTTGTTTTCCCATTAACAGACATTACTTTAACGTTTATCATCTGTGAACCACGATGAATCCGTCTGACATTTTGCTAGCTTCTTTTATTACATTTTAGGAACATTTCTGAAAATTTTCAATTTTTTTAGGTCTAGAATTGAAATTCGCAAAAATCGGTTGTTTTTTTTACTCAAGAATTCAAAACATTCTCTCCAAATCTAAACTCTTAATAACTTCTTGACAAAATTGGAACTCAGAATTTGAAGAATCAGACATTTTGTCTTTAATTTTTCGTCGGTGTGATTAAAATGTTTCAGACAATTTTTGAATTTTAATTTTTACCACATAATCAAAGTTAATGCTGTGGCAAATTTTCAAGAGTTGCCTAAAATGTTTGGTTGCAAAACGTTAAGCAGACACTTCGCTTAACAATCTGGCAAAGATAAATTATTTATGTCGACATAGAATATTTCTGATTTGTTTTCATTGACGCTAAGTATATATTCTAAGCATCTAAGTAACATAAATGATTTTATTCTTTTTCACATCAATGCTTTAATGACATCAATGAAACTGACTGTTTCAAACGCTTTTATTTATTAAAAGAGTTATCTCCCTTAACCTAGGTCTACTATCTTTTGTATATTATTCTACCGACACAACATGTATTGTAGGTTATGTACATGTATTATTTACTGATATGGAAATTAAAAAAAATATATAAGGAATCAAAATGTGAGATGCAAGAGGCTGCTGAAAATACTTTCCTTTTGGCACTTGACGGTGATGTTGATTTTAAACCAGAAGCAGTTTTAAGTCTAGTTAGACGAATGAAAAAATCGCAGTTAGTTGGAGCTGCGTGTGGTAGGATACACCCTATTGGTTCAGGTTAGTATTAAAATATCAGTTTTCATTCCAGCAGTTATTATCTCATTGCATCATTTCATTATATGAATAGCTATGCCAAATTACCAATGTACTGAAACTTTGCATAATTGTCTTGATCGTAAAGTCACTAAATTTGCTGAGTGAAATTAGCCGAATTCACGGGAATTGAATTCGGACGATTTGTATACAATTGCCAGAGCAGGATATAATAAAATTTGATCCTAAGGGAAAATAAGTCAATTTTGACCACCTGTATAAATTACTCACATCACACGATTTTATTATGCAAAACTTTCTTGCAATTGGCTTGATGAGCGTCCTGTCACATATGCTAGGGACCATCTTAAACCTTATATGAGGTATGAGAAGCTGATTGTTGAAAGCTAATGGTTACTTAAAGATGAAGTAAAAGAATAAAAGATCTGAATCATTGCTTGATTTATCATGTATTTGTAGACACTTTGTCCAAAATGTATTTACCCCATATCTATTTACAGGTATTGTTTATTGAAAATGTTACAATATTCACTTATGAAAAGAACATTCTTTACAAAGCATGTTTATTGTGTTCTGATTTAACAAATGACCACCACCACGGAACATATTTCAACATTACAGACCATGTGAAAATATTAATCCACTTCTGAAACCATTAACGAATATTACACAAAATTGTCCCTGTATTGTATATAAATGGTTCATGTATTTAAGTATAATCTTAAAAGAAATAATCCGCAATAGCATCAGCTATTAAACATTAGGTCATTGTGCTATGACAGTTTGATTTTATATATTGCAAATAATTCTTATATGATTTGCATATTAGGAAATACGCTGTCGTGATTGGCTGCATTGACTTCTGGTAGCAATATCTGAAGTCATTTATTTTTCGATAGACGACGTTGACCGAACTAAATTTAAGTTCACCTTATAAATTCATACACCAAAACAAATCAAACAGAACAAAAACATGTGATTGGCATAATTACTTAGAAGCAGATTAAAATAATTATAAGGATTAAATACCGTTTGAAAGTAATTTATTGGAGTATAAACTTGGCCAAGTCACCAACAAACATATCATAAAAGTCCTTCGGACTTTTATTTGTTTGTGAGTGAATTGGTCCCGTTTATACTCCAATAAATTGCTTTAAATCGGTGTTTAATCCTATACTAATTAATCCTCTGACAAAAATGTAAGCAATATTCGTAATTTCGAAGTAAATTATCGTCTGAAATAATTATATGAAAAAAAAACAATAAAACCAAAATAAAAAAAAATAGTATGTATTATTTTTAAGTCAATTGGAACGAAAACAATATATGTTCTTTCATATTGACTTACGATTAAAATTTGTCGTAAGATTTTTTGTGAAAAGGGCTACGATTTTGGGTGAAAAATGTTTTATTAATGTTTATACTCTGGAACAAATCTTTATACGAAAAATGTCCCACGTCAAATACTACAACTAAAGATAATTCACGAATTTAAATCGATTGTCATGACAATCCAATAATAAAAGATTCATTAGGGAAGTAGCTGTATGTTTTTTCTTCAGTTTCTGAACTGAACTTTATTTCTCATAGCTATAGAGATACGATATAAACAATACAAGTAATACAATGCATTTGTTCAACAAAGACACAAATAAAATATTCATTTTTTTCACCAAGAGGTGCAATTTTTGAGTTAACAGTTTTTATATATTCTAGTTCTACAATATTTTTCGATTAAAAAGTTGACTAAATTTATAAGTGTTTGATCTTTAATTGCAAAAAAATGGTAATACTATTTTTCTATCAGAGTTAGTAACAGAGCGTTCTTGTCTAGGGATATTCTGCCATTTTCCCTATTCTATTGGTAGGCGATTATAACCCCATCTGAAACGGCAGGGTGTAAATGTACGTCGTATCATGTATACATATCTCACTTTTTTACGAAATACGAAAAGAGCTATAGTCTATGTGCTGGAATATCCCCGTGCACCCCTCCACTTATGAACCACCCCATATTTTTCACTCCTTTGTTATCCACTTTTCAAAATTAAACATGCTAACATGAGCATAACCTGCACGCAATGTTGGAACAGCCCCCTTTTTAGACCCACCCTACGAAATTTGCGAAATATTTTTTTGATCAAAAATTTTCATTGAGTTTCTTAAAATTGTTGATTGGTACTTCTCAGTTATGACAAAATTGTAAAGAATGATAGCCTATGGTATTAGCTTTACGAATATTTCACATAAGTACCATTTCTATACCCAATACGTAATAAAAATTGAAAAACCTTACCCCTACCCCTTCGAAATGTTGATGTAAATTTTAAGATTTTTCCCGAAATTCTGTAAGTTCAATTGTCCTTAGAAACCAGTATGTTTTTTATTATACAATTCTTGGAATTGTTTTAGTCTTTTAATGTCCTTTCTTAAAAATTAAGCATGTTAACATAATGTTTATATGTTTCGAATTACCAATCTATCACTTTTAAATAGACGAATAAAACACCTCTTTGAATATTTTCGTTTTCGACGGAGTTGTGTCCCTTTTTGTCTCATCTTATCTATGAATGGTTCGAATTCGTGAAAAATTAGTATAAAATGGAAGTACATAATGTCTCCTTTACAACTGGTACAAACTATGGCAATTTTGAAGTATCATAAACTGAAGTATTATAAACTTCCTACATCCATAAATCTTACACCTACTTAAAGAAATTTACTATGAAATTGTCAATGTTTTGTCTATGTTCGCATAAAAGTTACCAGAACACGCAAATTGTGTGTGGTTTATGACAAGGTTGCATGAATTATATTATAATGATTTTGTATTTTTTCAGCCCTTTGTTGACTCCAACTCGATTTCTTGCCCGATATGATGAAAAATTAGCATTCAGATTTGTCCATTGTTCACTGTTTAATCGTTATACATGCAAAATCTATAGGATATATCATCGGATATGCCAGTTAATTGTACTGAGGAAAATTAAAACCTTGCTTAGAAAAAGAAGGAGTGTTTAATGTGACTCTGAATACCGAAAATCTAACCCTTACCCCAACAAATTTTCCCTAAAGTTGTTTTTTTTTCTTTATGTATGTTAAAAAAAACCAGAACACGCAAAATGTGTGATGTATATGGCAATTTTGCATGAATTACTTTATGATTTGGTATTTTAATAGCCATTTGTCGACTTAAACTCAACAGTTAGCCCCAAATTAATGAAAAATTGGAATTTGCAACTTTTCAGATTTGTCAAAAGTCCACTAATAAATCGTTATATATGTCAACTTCGGAGGATATATCTGTAGACTTGACATGTAAGTGACCTAAGCGATACTTTAGTTGTCTCAAACATTATTTAGAAAAACAAGATTTGTTTATTGTGACTCTGAATACCAAAATATTACCCCTACCCCAACAAATTTTTCTTGAAATTGTCAATGTATTTGTGTATGTTCGCATAAAATTATCTCAAACGCATGAAATGTGTGTTGAATATGACAATATTGTATGAATTGCATCATAAATATGTATTTTAACAGTCATTTGTTGACTTAAACTCAACATTTTGCCTGAAATTGTTGAAAATGGGAATTTTCAACATTTCAGATTTGGCAAAAGTTCACTGTTAACCACTTATATATGGCAAATCTGGAAGATGTATCTGCAGATATGCCAATTAATTGTTCTAGTGGATACATTAGTTTTCTAAAAACAGTGTTTTAAAAAACAAGGATTGTTTAATGTGGCTCTGAATACCGGAAATCCTATCCCCTACCCAAACAAATTTCCCCTAAAATTGGCAATTTTTTTTCTTTTTTTCGCATGGGAATAACTAGAACATGTATAATGAGTGTTATATATGACAATGTTGAATGAGGTATTTTAACAGCCATTTGTTGAGTAAAACTCAATATTTTGTCAAAAATTTATGAAAAAATTGGAAGCAGTGTTTAATATGACTCTAAATACCGAAAATCTCACCCCTACCCTAAAATTGTCATTTTTTTTATATAATCTCATAAGAATAACCAAACACGCAAAGTCCGCATTGCATATAGAAGTGTTGCATTCATTTTCTCGTGATTTTTCATTTTAAGTCACACCTGTCAGTTTAAGCTCAATATTTTCTACAAAATTGATGAAAAAATGGGTATTTGCAGTATTTCAGATTGGTTTCAATTTTAACGCAGAAGATATTGGTAAAATTGTTTTTGGCGATTTTCGAGAAAAATTGGGAATTTCCAGCATTTCGGAATTTTACAAGGAGGAGATATTACAGAACCATTAATCTGTTTTGCTTCCCTTCGGAATTTCCATCTAGGATGAAGACACAGATCTCCCGTCTTTGTACTGGGTACCTAAATTACATAAATGCCCATACAAAGAACGATACATCGCTGGATCAGCCAAATGCTCTACAAAACCTATAAATAAATTGCTAACCTCCATCTTGACAGCTGTTAAAAGGGGCCTTCAAAAATACTGTGATACTTGCTCTTCAAGAAGCGGTATAAATGAAATGTGGAATTTTAACTCCAAAGATCTACTTGACATCCTAAAATCTAGATCATTATCACATTGTGACAGCATTAAAACTTTCGATTTCTCCATACTTTACACTACTATTCCCCATGAACAACTAAAATCTCGGCTGACAGGTTTAATTCATAGATGTTTCTCACGTAAGAACGGTGAACGAAGATATAGGTACATTGTTGTAGGTAGAGGACAAGCCTACTTTGTGAAAATTGACTTGAATTCTTCAAGTTTTACTCTAGTCAAATCAGCAATAAATTCAATTGCGTATAAGAAAAATAAAGAGTTAGATACGTGGTAAGTTGGTTATCGATCCGGAATAGAAATTTGACGTCTTTTCCTTTGTTGACGTCATAATTGAATGACAGATCTAAAACGTCATATTTCAATTACATTACCGCAAATTAACTACCTTTTCCCGTAAATAATGTTTAAGCCGGAAACTTTGTTAAATATCTCCGTTCAAAAGCATGGTGACATCTACATTTTTTATTGTAACAAATAATTTTTATGAGAAACTATCTGTTCATAAAAATACATCAAATTCTCATTGAGAAATAGTTCATTTCTATTAAGCTAAAAAGTGCATTTATATATTTTACCCGTGCATTTTATTTAAATTTGGGTAAAAAAATGAGCAAACTTTAATCTGAATTCTAGAAAAAGCAAGCAAGGTGACCTATACTCTTTATTACTGATTTCGAGTAAGTAGGATTCGTTCTTCAATTGTGCCGACTTACAAAAAATCTCATGGATATGAATAATACTGTCTATCTACCTTAAATGGGCTTCTAGGTGTCAGATTTACTGAATTTCACACAATAATTTGCATTATCTTTCTGTCTTTTAGAGCCTGAATACTCAAAAATTTTTCTTTTAATTTTAAGGGGAGGGGTGCTAATTTAAGACTTTCTGATCCCACAATAAGTCTGACTCTAATTTTTTTTCAAATAATTTGTTGCTAACATACCATAAATCAATAATGCATTGACTATTATTAGATATATATTGAAATTTGTACGGTCCAGAAGTAAGAAAGTCGAAATAGTGAAAATATTTAAAATTCCGAAAATTTCCATTTTTTTTAAATATTTTACCAAAAATAAAAATTTTAAGGACTTTAATGGTCTTATTTTTTAACATTTTATCACATCTGACTAAATACCGAAGTTACTGTGAATTTACTTTCTGCATATGCGCATTTCGACAACTAATGTCTCTTCAGTGCAGATAAAATCTAAACGTTTGGAAGACCAGAAACTCAAAAGATGTTTAAAAACTGATAGATAACAAATAACCAATATAATCTAAATATAAAGCCAAAATCAGCTTAGGACAGAGCTTTGCATGAGGGAGATACTCCTTAGTTTTCAACAAAATTCACACAAATTTAGATATTGTAAGGTTCCCAATATAATCGGCTTTCGGGTCAGCACCGAGGTACTGACTACTGGGCTGGTGAATACCCTCGGGGACTAACAGTCCACAAGCAGTGACAAGCAGTGACAAGCAGTGACATCGACCAAGTGGTAACAAATGACTAAATACCGAAGTTACTGTGAATTTACTTTCTGCATATGCGCATTTCGACAACTAATGTCTCTTCAGTGCAGGTAAAATCTAACCGTTTGGAAGACCAGAAACTCAAAAGATGTTTTAAAAACTGATAGAGAAGATTTATTTATCTGAAAGGAATTGACAGCTTAAAAATCGCCATTTTTTGCAATTTTTGCAGGGAGGGGGTACATTTTTGCATCCCAATATCATAAAAATGGCTTAAAGTGGCAAAACTTGTCTTCATTTTAAAGTATATTAAAGCTTCAGTTTGGTACCAAATTTCAGTACATCTTACTTATTTGCATAAATATTATTGAGCTTAAAAGATGAAATTAAGATTCAAACTAAAATACAAGAATTTTGTTTGGTGTACTATAAAAGTGGCCCTACACTGTCTATGCGTGCAGATTATATTCATGTCAAAATGTTTTATTTTGAAGAGGGGATATAAAAGGACTGAAAAAAAATCGATCTTGATCATAATTGGGGGCAGCACGGAAAGTGATTTCAGCCCATTGCCTATTATCAAAATATAAATTACAAATGTACAATGAAATTGAACGAAATGATGATCATTTGACGTATTATGTAACAACATTGCCTGCTTTTAAATAGGTCCAATGGTTTGGTATCAAAAATTTGAATACGCAATAAGTCATTGGCTACAGAAAGCAACAGAGCATGTGATTGGATGTGTTTTATGTAGTCCTGGGTGTTTTAGCCTTTTTCGGGGATCTGCTCTATTAGATACAGGTGTTCTTGAAAAGTACACAACGATTTCGTCAGAAGCTCAACACTATGTGCAGTATGACCAAGGTGGGTATGAACTCTACTATGACTAAATTGCAAAGTTTTTAGTGTTAGCAAAGTAAGTGAGACAAAACAAAGAAACAATGACGACATAACATGAACACAGCAAAGAGAAGAAAACTGAAGACACACATATTTACAAAGTTGAACAACATGGAACCTTGGATGAAATCGGGTAAACCGGTAGAGTAAGCATCTCCTTCTTACAAGACATCCATAAACCGGTTTAACCCTGCCGGTACCAAGTCCGGCTATCCAGAGTTCCTATCGTTGTCCATGTTTGTCTTTTGTCATTTTATTGTTTTTCTCGTGCGATTCCCTGGTGGATTGGAGCATGTGATTGAGGTTTATGGCCATTGTAGGTGTTTCCTGTTATCTTTCTTATATTAATCCGCCGTGTTGAACAAGTAATTAAAATCTGGTAGAGGAAAACTAATATTGGTGGCAAAGAGAAAGACCTGTTGTCATCTGGAAGAGAGCACTCCACAAGATCGTATTTCAACGTAAAACCTCTGTGTTATGAATAACATACCCTTTGCATAAATTGCCTATTCCGAGCCCTATCAAGGTAGTCACTGTATAGATCACAGGTCCTACAGTTGCAAATGAGTTTGGAAATGTAAACTCCATAGGGGAGTGTTTTTGCAATGTTGCTACAAGGAAAAATGATGTTGATTGCCGGAAAAATGAAGTATTCGCATTTGCAACAACGCCGATCTAGAAATAATTAAGATTGTGGATGTTAGAGGAAATACAGACAAAGCCGCTTCTACATAATTAAAAATCCTGTTCTATGTTTCATTTCTTAAAAAAAAATATGTGAATGATGACAGTCCAATTAATGAAATCGTTGAAATATTACACGTAAAAGAGTCAAATTTATTTTCATTTTATAAATCTAAATAGCTAGATCTGAAAAGTTCATTTTATCCAGATGAAACGTAACATCTAAACCGCAATATTTTACGAAAATTATCCCATTGGTATGAAATTTGTCCTTTTTCTGATGGAAATTTAAGACCCCTTCACCATTAGAAAAATACTAAACAGAATGGTTCTTTTTTATATTATTAAAAGCAATAAGGGATGATTGATATATATATGTTATATTTAAATGCACCCTTATAAGATTCTTTTTTTTTTTTGAAATTACATGGATTCAGGAATTACTTCTTGTTTTTAAAATACTATGAAACAATATGAAAAAGGGTAGGCTGTTGATAAGTTTTACTTCCATTATTGTCTAAGTGTAGATATCTTTGTAAAATTTCAAAATTCCTGAATTGCAGTGAATTAATGTTTTAATTAATTATTTGTCTATTTTTCTTGATTTATAATATTAGGTGAAGATAGATGGCTTTGTACACTCATGTTAAAACGGGGATGGAGAGTAGAATACTGCGCAGAATCAGATTCGTATACATTTGCACCCGAAGGATTTTATGAGTTTTTCAAACAAAGACGGAGGTGGACACCTTCAACCTTGGCAAATATCCTTGACCTTATTTTGGACTGGAAACTGGTCACCCGTAACAATCAAAATATATCGTTATTATACATATGTTTTCAAATGTTTCTGTTAATATCAACTTTATTGACACCTGGCACACTATTTATGATAATTCTTGGCGCCATCATAGCCAGTTTTGAATCAGTTCCACCATGGTTATCACTTGTTTTGAATATAGTTCCTGTTGGGATCTTTTTATTAATGTGCCTGTATACATCTACACAAAGACAAGTAAGCATGTATTTTTGTCATATGTATAGCTACCATAGAGATTCTGGTTCAATATCTCTTTGAAATAAAGTCTGTTAAATTTTAGTTTAAAAGGAAATTTTACTCTGAATAAGAAGACCTCAGAAAAAAACAAGTGACTTTAAAACAGTATGTGTCTAAATTTCTGGTTTCCACCTTAAACAAAACAGAATTTTGTTTCTAGCTTTTGAGAAACAACAGTGTTTTTTTCACTTTTACTTGGTATTTGTTAACACCCCCCCCCCCACCCATCCAATTCGCCGCCTATTGACAAACAGATATATTGTGCAAAAACAGATTATTTCTATCAATTTTCATGAGTATTTAGTTATCTCTTTGGGAGCGATTAATTTTTGAAATATGAAAGGTAGCACTAACTGCACAAAATTTATTATGTATCAAGTGTTGTCGCCCGTTTGTCAAATTTTTGCGATAGTCGCTGACTTATTTTATAGTGCTTAATTTTGTAAGCTGCCAATGATGTTATCAATTGGAATGACGTTTTGTTTTGTGAAGATAAAAATATGGATTTTATGGTAGTTATTTCTAACATGATAAACTTAATGTTTTATGTGACTGTTATATCCTTGTATTCTAAAGATTAACGTGTTTTTTGAAAGTGTGGAAGATTCCCTATTTCCTGTAGTGGAGGATAGTAAAACATATGCCAAGATGTGCAGTTTCTCAGTTTTTAGCTCACCTGGCCTAAAAGGCCATGTGAGCTTTTGCCATCACTTGGCGTCCGTCGTCTGTCGTCCGTCGTCCGTCGTCCGTCCGTCCGTCCGTCCGTCTGTCCACAACTACAAAAAAATTTTCTCCTCTGAAACTGTTCAGCCAATTTTTATGAAACTTTGGTGGGATGTTCCTTGGATGGTCCTCTTCCAAAATTGTGTCCGATGACCCCGCCCTCAAACCAAGATGGCCGCCAGGCTAAAAATAGAAAAAAGGGGG
>MJUU01062143.1:44550-62913 GCA_002080025.1 Modiolus philippinarum
CCAAAAAAGGCGGGAAAATTCAACATTGTCCGATTTCAATGAAATTTGGTTTCCAAATAGATATTGATGTTGCGACTTCAAAACCGGTGTTGAAAATTGTTTGTTGACTGCCATTTTCAAAATGGCCCCCAAAAAGGGCGGGAAAATTCAACATTGTCCGACTTCAATGCCATTTGGTTTCCAAATCGGTCTTGATGTCATAACTTCAAAACTGATGTTAGAAATTGTTCGTTGACCGCCATTTTTAAAATGGCCGCCAAAAAAAGCGGGAAAATTCAACATTGTCCGATTTCAATGAAATTTGATTTCCAAGTAGATATTGATGTTGCGACTTCAAAACTGGTGTTGAAAATTGTTCGTTGACTGCCATTTTCAAAATGGCTGCCAAAAAAAGGCGGGAAAATTCAACATTGCCCGATTTCAATGACATTTGGTTTCCAAATCGGTTTTGATGTCATAATTTCAAAACTGATTTTAAAAATTGTTCGTTGACCGCCATTTTTAAAATGGCCGCCAAAAAAGGCTGGATAATTCTACATTGTCCGATTTAAATGAAATTTGATTTCCAAGTAGATATAGATGTTGCGACTTCAAAACCGATGTTGAAAAATGTTTGTTGACTGCCAATAACAAAATGACATCTCAACTTCAAAACTGGTGTCGAAAGTGGTCCTTAGCAAGAACTTTTTTGTCAAAAAAGCCCAATAAAGAAATATAGTAAAACATGATCAGACTTAAAAAACAGCTAAAGATATAGGAGGTGTTTGAGCTACGAAAGTTTGAGAAACTGAAGATCAACTGTATAACTTACAATGTTACCTTGATTGTGGCAACTGAAACCCAGGTGAGCGATACAGGCTCCTGGGAGCCTCTGGTTTTCTGATCGTTATTCCTTTTTTTCTTAATCTATCTTTTTTCATAATATTGGATGTAATGCCATAATAATCGAACATCTTTGCCTAAATTTTTACAATACTTTTGAATCTGTGTGAATCCGGCATGATGTGATGTGTCATGTTTGAGCATATATTACCGTAAATTGAGAAATTTTGGATGTAGCTTTATTTTGGCGTAATGGCGTCTACTTTTTTCAAAGTGTCAAAAATAAACATACCAAAATTTATAATGCTCTAAAACTAGAAACTCCAAATATTGCTTTTGGAACTAAAAAGATACCAGTTATGGTTTCAATTAGAAATAAAACTTTTGTTTCAATGTCTTTAAAAAAATTACCTTCAATTTATTAAAATAATTACAAAATGCAATCCCCGGTTAAGCTGTGCTATTTCTATGTTAAAACCTCTTTAGTAAAGCCCAAAAGAGCGATTAAATGATTAGTTACTGTTTTATCCACATTATCCAGCCGTTTTTCAAATATAGCACCAAAATAAAACCTAGCTGCTTTATAAAACGCCAAAATTTAACACACCGAAATAAAAAATACACATCTAAGATCAATCTCCAAAACTTCCTTACACCAAAATATCCACATTTATGGTAACAAACTCATCCCGTTTTGTCGGTCGTCTATATGAGTCTTGATTAAATGCAGTTTACCACATTTTACAGTAACTTCGGTATTTAGTTATTTGTTACCACTGGGTCGATGCCTCTGCTGGTTGACTGTTTATTCCCGACGGTATTCACCAACCCAGTAGTCAGTACTTTGGTGCTGACCTGAAAGCCGATTTTATTCCGAACCTTCCAATATCTAAATTTTTGTAAATTTTGTTGAAAACTAAGGAGTATCTCCCTCACGAAACATTCTGTCCTTAGTTTGTTTTGGCTTTACAGTAAGATCATTTTGGGTATTTGTTCTCTATCAGTTTTTTAACATATTTGATTTTGTGGTCTTCCAAACGTTTCGATTTTATCTGCGCTGAAGAGACATAAGTTGTCGAAATGCGCATATGCAGAAAATAAATTCACAGTAACTTCGATATTTAGTTATTTACAACTCCAAAATTTCAGATAAGGCAAAAACGATTTAACGTTGAATTTTTACTGATAAGTGGCTTACTGAGATCAATGGTGTAATATTAATAATTGAACACAATAATGCTAGGCTAAAAATATTTATCAAAACAGTAGTAAAAGGGATGAATGGGGGTGTTGACGTATCATTTTGAATTAAGATAATGACATCATATGGCTCTCTTCTTATTTAGTTGCAGTACGCCGCTGTCTGTCCTCGGTCTACGTCATTGTCATGATCGTTGTTTTAATTGGTGTTATAAAGGACGCTGTAGATGAGGGATTGTGTTCGATAACAACAATCTTTATTATATTTGTGGCAGGGGTATTTGTTGTGTCAGCCATACTACATCCAAGGGTATGTTTACCATCAATTTTATTCGACAAATACAATGAAAATGCTTAATTAGAAAATAATTTCGTTACCTCTTTATTTTGTACCATTGTATAAACATTTAAGAGATTTCTCATGGCAGAAAGTGTTTTTTTATTTTGTTTTCTCAGATATGATGAAGACGAATGAATGCAAACTTATTGAGTGTGATTAGAAGGATGCGTTTATTTCCTGTACAAGCAAATTATTCGCGTTAAAGGATATTGTGTTACATATAATGCACTACTTAATCTGATATAAATTTCAGAAAAAAACTGTGCAATTATGAAAGGTTGTGGAGTAAAAAACATGTCATTTTGCATTCACAAAATGGAAAGGCTTATGAGCTTGTGACATAACATTTCGTATATACCCTATTTAAATGCTTGTTATTTACCATCTATGTATTTTGAACCGATGTATTGACATTTTCTGACAACGACATTATAATTCTACGATGTTTATTAATGATTTTTACTTTTTAGGAAATCTTATGTCTGATACCAGGGCTATTATATTTCGTTGCCATGCCATCAATGTGCATGATATTATTTTTTTATTCCATTGGAAACCTGCATGTGGTATCATGGGGAACCCGAGAAACCAAACAGAAAGAAAAACCGAAAAATACAAATAAATTTATTCCAGAACGAGAAGAAAAAGGTCATTTCTTTTCATTTGGTAATTTTTTCAGGTAAGTAAAAATACTGAAAAATAGATTAAAAAGATAACACCTACAATGGCGAAGATGAAGATGAAGTCTTGATGCAATGTATACACTTTGAAAATCTTTATCAATGAATAATTACATTCAATCTGCTTCGTATGGAAATAAGCGTATTTGATTAGTAACGATTCTTTTCTTAATCATTTCACGTTATAAGTCAATAAAAGAACAGCGACATGCTATTCCTTGACAACGATAAAATTACACAAAGTTGGTGCAGTAATCTAGATAAAGAAATGGTACACCATCTACGATGTTCATTCGATTTTCATTAAGTTATCTTGCGTGACATTTGCATTCTACTTATTGAATGTAATTATAAGTATTTAAGGGCGTAGACCCGGGTAAGTCTAAATTTTTCCACTCGTTACTTTTTTACAGAATTATATCTAAACTATACATGTGCGTATTAACTTTAAACAATTTTCAACAATTTCCGCCTTTTCGTTCTCGGATTTGTGGTTATCTAAGATACACTGATTAATCATATTATTTCGTCCGTTCACTACTTGATTTGTGTATAAAATGATGTAATAAAAATTGTATTTGGTTTAGAATTTATTTGTAATACAAAATTCTGTAGAATAAACAAGTGCAAAAAATAAGCATAAAGCATGATAATAGATTAAAATATTTTGACCTAAAATGCATGAATATGTCGAAACAGTACAGGCTGTTTACCCAAATTTGATAAGTATTAAACACGTCAGGTACAAACTGAGTAGTAAAATTTTCATCAAAAACTGAGAATAGAAAGAAGATTAGTAAATGTAAGTTATAATAAAATTTTAGAAAATCTATACACAAATTATTGTTCTTAATGTAGAATCAAATATTTAAATATTAAGAAAATTGCTGAATCTATGCTTAAAATTGCCAAAAATATGACTTTCATAGATATTTTTGTATAAAATGCATTGCTAATGCAATCGTTATTAATAAAATGATCAAGAGTGGTTATTTTTATAACAACATGTTTTATTTGCCATGTGAAAAAATGTTACAACTTCGATTTTTTTAAACTTATTTAAGTAGTTGAAAAGTGAAAAACATAGGTGTCTTCCCATACTCCAAATCTAGCCTTTAATGCTTTATTGTTGTAGAAAAGCGTGGACCGGTCGTGTATTTTTTACATGATACTCTAGCTCATTGCATTCAAAATATGCAACGGTTAAGTGGGATTATTTGTTACACAGAGCGAAATTGTGAAATTCCTTGTTAGGACAATTCCACAATATGTAACGAATTTATCTATCTTGATTTCCAAAAGAACGGCAATCTGCACCATGTAAACTTTTTCCTGATTCCCAATAAATCTTGTATGATAACATTACCACATTACAATTTATCCTTATTTTGAAATCACGTCACCTGTCTGTTGTTTATTTTTCCAAAGTGAATTTAACACAATTTTACATCCAATATTGCCAGCATGTTTACAAACTAGAAATTGTTTTATATTGAAAAGACAATATTTTTTTCCCTTCTCATACATGCAGCGCAAGTACGTTATAGTCAATACCCTACTCTTAACTAAGCATCACATTAAAGCATGGACAACACTCTATGGAAGGATCTTTTAGAGCTAATAAACACATATTGTTCAGAACCATGTACAAAAAAGGGCCTAGCTTATTATAATTTTAACTTGCAAGCAACATCAGGTTACAAATTATGTCAGTCAACAGCAAAATAAACTTGAGCAGCTTTATAATTGTAAATTATCTCATCAGATGACAATTTATGTTCAATTATTTCACTTTATAGCATATGCATTGTTAAAATTACCGTAACACACAAAAAGTGAAATAATGAAACAGAAGATCTATTTTGACTATCATTCTTAGAATTCTTGGAATGACTTTGAAAATATAAAATACAACAGATGCATATTAAACAGTTAATTTAGTTATGCTGTACACGTGTTTAAAGGAGTAACTTCTCATCAGCAGCATTAAAATCAAATAATATGGAAAGCCATAATCCAAAAATTGCCAAAATAAGATAGGACATCTACCGAATGCCATACACGGAATGAAGCCATAGTATTTTTAGGGGTTGGAATTATGATAAAACAGTAAATTTCTATAAATTGCTAGGTAAATTTTCGCGTCAGACTAGTTTGACTATCGGAATGATGAATATCTTCGGGGATCTCTGGTCTACCAGCAGTGGCATCGGTTCAGTGGTTTCAAAACACAAAAATACTGAAATTGCATATGAAACAGTTAATTTAGTTATGCTGTTTCAAGGAGTAACCTCTAATCAACAGCATGCATTATTTGCGCCTCGTTTTATCTGCATGGCCCTTTTTAATTTAAGCATAATGTATAATCCCAGGAATAATGCCCAAATCAATGCAAATTTAAAGTAGAAGGCGATGTTATTTTTAAGTTTTCCTGCGAAGTCTCCATGATATCAACAAAATCAGCGAAGGGAAGAGAAACGCCTGTAACTTTCCTATGCTACACATATATGTAACTCTCTACTGTTTTGAAGAACCGCGGTAATTATTATGGTACACAAATCAAATCCAACTTTTTCTTACAAAAATGGCCTGTGACAAGTAAATAATGTAGTCGCCATCTAAAAAAATTTGGACGTAACCCAAAATGAATTTTTTTTTAATTAGTCAATGGCGTAAAGGGAGGTAATGCGAATTCACTGAATTCGCAAATTTATTGGCACAGTATCAGCAGTATCAAATTGCGAGAAATATTATGAAATCAGGATAAACGACGCCAGTAGAATACCGAAGAAACAAAGGAGTGGAATTTACAAAATCGAAGTCAAAATACATTGCCAAAAGGAGGACACAGAACCAATAACGTGAGACACAACAAAACAATGATGTTAGACATGTACAAGACACAGATATAGATATCAAAACATTCAAAACAGGGGCACTCACAGTGTGAACTTCATTGAAACTAAGAGTGATATCAGGTGCTACAGTCCCTGGATCAGTCAACATTCCATTTTAACTGATCGTTGACTGGTGGGTGATCGCTGAATCATCGCTAAATCGTGACTTTTGACGGCTGACGAATAGTAAAATTAACTGATGACTAATGAATGATGCGACTCTTGACTCTTGAATCATGACGGATGACGAATAGAAAGATAACTAATTAATTATGCACGGATGATCGGTGATGGATGACTGATACAGGTAAATTGAAAAATTACCGACGAAACGAATCTCACCGAGCGTTGATATACATAATTCCTAGTAAGATCGAAAATCATTATCGATACATGTATCTGATAGTTCTTAGCCATTCAAGAGCATGCCAATTGTACTTTAGTGTTTTAGAATCAAAATTCGACTCAACTTTGCCAAAAATTTACAAAGATTACATCGCAATTGTTCAAGTCATTTTTTTTAATAGGCCAAATGTGCACATGTAAACTCCACCAGATGGTATTTACAGAGATTTTGTTGACATTTCACACTCCATGCACTCAAAATTATACTAATCAGATATTGTTTTATCCAAAATGCATCAAAATTAAAAGTTTTATATCGCAAACATTCAAATCATATCGATACACTTCATATATGGAAATTACTGAAATAAATCACTGTAAAATGGCATTTCTAGAGATAAAGTTCACTTTTCACGCTAAAAATTCTATTTAATAGATGTTATTTTGCTAAAATACATAAAAAGTGTATATCGCAAACTTTAAAATCATTTCGAAACACTTCAAATATGGACATTACTGGAATAAATCACTAAAAGATGGCGATTTCAGTGATTGCGTTTACTTTTCACACTCAAATTTCTATTTATAGGATATTAGTTTGCTAAAATACATAAAAAGTGTATATCGCAAACATTCAAATCATATCGATCCACTTCATATATGGAAATTACTGGAATAAATCGCTGTAAGATTGCATTTCTAGAGTTCAGGTTCATTTTTCACACTAAAAAATCTTTTTATAAGATATTGTTTTGCTAAAAATACATAAAAAGTGTATATCGCAAACATTCAAATCATATCGAAACACTTCAAATATGGAAAATTCTGGAATAAATCACTATAAGTTGGCATTTCTATAGATTAGGTTCACTTTTTACACTAAAAATTCTATTTATTTGATATTATTTTGCTAAAATACATAAAAAGTGCATATCGCTAACTTTCGAATCAAAATATGGAAATAATTTAAATAAATCACCACAAGATGGCATTTTCAGATATTGTGTTCACTTTTCACACTCAAATTTCTATTTAAAGGATATAATTTAGCTAAAATACATAAAAAGTGTATATGGCAAACTTTCAAATCATTTCGAAACACTTCAAATATGAACATTACTGGAATAAATCACTACAAGATGGCATTTTCAGAGATTGCATTCACTGTTCACACCCAAAAAGTTAGGAAGAAATTTTCATTTTAGTCATTACAAATACACCGGTCAGTTCAAAACTTTCCTTTTTACACATTATTTTGTTCAAAATTCCATGAAAATGAACAAATGGGATAAAAAATTACTTATGAATCTTAATTTTAGTCAATACATAGACACCAGTCAGTGCGAAACTTTCCTTTTACACATTATTTTGCTAAAAATTCCATGAAAATGAAAAAAAAATGATAAAAAAGTACTTCTGAATCTTCATTTAAGTCATAAAATATATACCAGTCAGTGTGAAACTTTACTTTTACACATTGTTTGTTCAAAATTCCATGAAAATGAAAAAAAATGTGATAAAAAAATTACTTATGAATCTTCAGTTTAGTCATTACATAGACACCGGTCAGTGCTAAACTTTCCTTTTACACATTATCTTGATAAAAATTCTATAAAAATAAACAAAATGTGATACAAAATTACTTATGATTCTTTATTATAGTCATTAAAAATACACCGATCAGTGCGAAACTTCCCCTTAACACATTGTTTTGTAAGAAATCCATATACATGAAAAAATGTGATAAAAAAATACTTATGAATCTTCATTTTAGTCATTACATGTATACCGGTCAGTGCAAAACTTTCCTTTTACACATTATTTTGTTCAAAATCCCATGAAAATGAAAAAATGGGATAAAAAAATAATTAAAAAAAAACTTATGAATCTTTATTTTAGTCATAACATAGACACCGGTCATTGCTAAACTTTCCTTTTACGCATGATTTTGATAAAAATTCCATGAAAATGAAAAAATATGATGAAAAATTTCTTATGATTCTTAATTATAGTAATTAAAAATACACCGATCAGTGCGAAACTTCCCATTAACACATTGTTTTGTTAGAAATTCCATGATCATGAAAAAATGTGATTAAAAATACTTATCAATCTTTATTTTAGTCATTACAAGTATACCGGTCAGTGCAAAACTTTCCTTTTACACATTATTTTGTTTAAAATTCCATGAAAATGGAAAAATGGGATAAAAATTACTTATGAATCTTCATTTTAATCAATACATAGGCACCGGTCAGTGCGAAACTTTCCTTTTACACATTATTTTGCTAAAAGTTCCATAAAAATGAAAAAATATGATAAAAAAATTACTGATAAATCTTAATTTTAGTCATTAAATATATACTGGTCAGTGCAAAACTTTCATTTTACACATTATTTTGTTCAAGATTCCATGAAAATGAAAAAATGGGATTAAAATATTACTTATGAATCTTCATTTTAGTCATTAAATAGAAACCGATCAGTGGGAAACTTTCCTTTCGCACATTATTTTGTTCAAGATTCCATGAAAATGAAAAAATGTGATAAAAAAATTATTGATAAATCTTTATTCTAGTCATTAAATATACACCGGTCAGTGCGAAACTTTCCCTTTACACATTATTTTGCTAAAAATTCCATAAATTGAAAAAATGGGATAAAAAATTACTGATGAATCCTCATTTTAGTCGTTACATATACACCAGTCAGTACGAACCTTTCCTGTTACACATTATTTTGTTCAAAATTCCATGAAAATGAAAAATGTGATAATTTTACTGATAAATCTTCATTTTAGTCATCAAATATATACCGGTCAGTGTGAAACTTTCGTTTTACATATTATTTTGTTTGAAATTCCATGAAAATGAAAAAAATGTGATAAAAAATTACTTATGAATCTTCATTTTAGTCATTACATAGACACCGGTCAGTGCTAAACTTTCCCCTTTTACACATTATAGTGTTAAAAAATTACATAAAAAGGAAAAAAATGTGATAAATATTACAAATAAATCTTCCAAATATTCATTTCATTTCCCGTTTAGAGTGTCATTAAATTTATGGGTAAGAATTAACAGATTCTTTTATTGAATATTTTTTTCTTTTTCTCTCGGCATTCGCACGCCGATGTATTATCACTTCAAAAACACTAGCATTCCTATATTTTAATTAACCTGAATTGAAATTAAACATGACGGGTGACGGTTGACTAATGCAATCTGATTGGCTGAATGCTGAGCAGTGATGGATGACGGATGACGAGTACAAACAACCTGTGGCTTAGGAACGGTGACTCTAAGACGGATGAATGCTGACTGATGAATGATCTAACGGATGCCTTTTGAATCATGACTGATCGGTGACGGATCGATGACTCGTGACGGATCGCAAAAATGGGAATGTTGACTGGTCCGGGGACTGTACGGAAGGGAAGCATTTCCTGCTTTGTTAACAGCACCCGTCAAATTGTAAGTGAATCAATCTAGGAGAATGTCAAAATCGTTAATCAAATCCGGGAAGACGTGCATCTACACTCAAAAAAAATAATTACTTAAATTTACTTAAAACTAGTATTTCTTTTACTCAAAATAAGTAATTTTTAAGTAAAAAAGTTTGTCACAAGGATTAGTAATTGTAAGTAATTACAAGTATTCTTAAGTAATACTAAGTAATTCATTCAGGTAAGCAAAACAAGTAATTTCAAGTAATCAGAGTAAGTAATTCTATTCCAATCCATATAAGTAATTTTTTAAGCTAAGTAAGTAATCTAAAGAAGTACTTCTAAGTAATTACAATAAGTAATATCAAGCCAGTTAAGTAAATTTAAGCAATCGCAATGAGTAATATAAAGCCTGGTAATAGTAATCATAAGAAGTAATTCTAAGTAATCACAATGAGTAATACCAAGCCAGTTAAGTAATCGCATTAAGTAATATAAAGTCCGGTAAGTAATCAAAAGGAGTAAATATAAGTAATCACAATGAGTAATGTAAATCTTGGGAAGTAAACGTAAATAGTCACAATTAGTAATATAAATCTTTGGAAGTAATCCAACTTAGTAATCTTGAGTAATAACTATGAATTAAAACAAACTAAGTAAGCCATCAAATTTAGATGTAATAGACGAAGGGGTAATTCTAAGTCTTGAAAGTATTTCACTAATTCAGTAAAAAGACTTTTAAAAAAAACGAGCAAATTTAGTTATTGGATGAAGTATTTCATGTGCTTGTTCAAACCAATCCAGGGATTTAAATCAAACACATTACGTTAAAGTAACATTTCTAACTTTTTCCATTGTATATATAAAAAGAACTATCCGGAACCAATCCATGATTTTGTAACAGTTGAATTCTTCTGACATGAATATTTTCTGAAATCATAAATAAATCCACTAATAACGGAATAAACCAAGATATTACAACAAGTGTGGTAACTAAAGTATTTCCATTAAATATTTCCATTCAAATCTCAATTTGTACGTGTAGAAAATTTCACAGGTGGTCGAATATCACATTTTGAAGAAATTATCTGACAATTTGTCACTGTAAATTTCTGGCTATACTGTATGCCTTTTACTTGCTTTGGTAACTGTGCTATAGATTTGGTATTCCCATTAGTTCTTCCCCAAGTATTTCAGTTTCTTAGTGCGAGTTTTTCATTTACTTGCTTCCGTATTACAATTACTTGTACCTGCATGGTGCTTCTTTTCATTTTTCTGAGTATTTCTATTACTTAATTCAGATTCTCTTAAGTAATTACAATTACTTCTTTCTCATATTTCTGATTATCATTGTTAACTATTTTTTATGCAGTTACTTCACTAAGATCCTTGCATTGAATATGGTACATGTAGATATAAATCTAATGTAGCGCTTCCACCTCTAAAAATCTGCTGTTGTGTAATATTACTGCTTTAACTTCAGAATGGAATGTAGAAGTAAAATGCAAGATTTACCTGAAATAACAGAATTTTACCACAAAGTATCGAATTCAAGTCTGATTAATTATGCATAGCTAGTTCATTGGATCATTATTTTAATAATCTTTATTTACATATTAAGCTATTTTTTAGTTTATATACAGTAATCAGTATATAAATATGTGTAGCCAAAACAAATGAAAAAATACACATTCATCACATAGTCTGTGTGTAATACATGTTTAAATAATATGGTACAAATATTTATACATGCAGTTTAGTAAATGAACGATGCTGTTCGTTATTTGTAACACACTAGTTCCTTCGGTATTCTACTGCCGTTGTTTTGTAACACACTAGCTGATAAGACCTCATATTATTTCATTGTTGTATGTATCTTGTAATATATTAATTCAAGTAGCCGACACGCTGTATGATAACACATGTGTATGGCTTGTTTACATGAAATAAAATCTTGAATAGTTGTTTTCTAATTACACAATGTTCTAAATCAAGATGTATGTGTATATTAAGTATTACACGGTTACCACTGACAGTTACACAGCTGTTCTGGCTGGGAACCATATAATTATTAATTTCTGATCTACAATTTTAATTAATCTTGCATTTTAAGAAAAAGACAAATATATATCTGCTTAAAAATACTCAAACAAAGCGTGTCATGTTTTGCGGACACCATAACAGTATTAAAACATGTAAAATGTCTCGGATAGTAATGGTAAACAAACATCCCCCTTTTTCTAATTTCTTCTTTGAATATTGCTCGATGTAATCAAAGTTGCAGATATAAAAATACCTGAAATGCAAAACTGCCTAGTAAATATTCAGAATAGTTATCTAAATAAATTTGTACTATTTCAAGATACTTATCTGATATTTCACAGTACAAATTTCCTTTGTTCTCCAATATTTTGAATTATCCAAGGGAAATAATAAAAAATTCTAAACTCAAAGCAAATGCGGACAATTAATCAGGTTTTGCCTTTAGTTACAGTGTAAATTGTATTTTTCTTTTAAGTAATAATTAATTGTCAGATAATTAGTAATCAATATACAGATTTAGTGTTTTTCTGTGACTAAAAAGTGATTATTAGCAAATTATTTGAAATTTGTAGTTTGAAAGGAAAATAAGTAATTCAAAATTACTAAGTAAATGTTTCCTAAGTGTTAAGTAAAAATACAGTACACGTAAAAGACCCATCAACCAAATAATACATACCTTTCATATTGCATGGTAACCGAGCTGGTGCCGGAGAATGGGAAGAAAATTTGGTCATCTGCAATCGGGTTCCTTAATTGTTCATTAATTTTCATAGTTGTTAATAGATTGTGAGACCTGAATTTTGGTATATTGCTCTTCCCTTTACTTGAGCCCTTGCTCATCACGCAGAATCCAAACACTCGTACATTGCTTGGATGGACATATAATAAACGTAACGTATCGTAAATGGTTAGTAAATATAAGTAATTATTTTACTTGAAAAAGGGTAAATAAGGCATTACTTAGTAATTCGTTAGTAATAATAAGTTATAATAAGTAATCTTAAGTAATTGCTCAAGTAATTCTAAGCATTTATTTTACTTGAAATAAGTAATAAGTAATTACTAAGTAATCACTAAGAAATAGTAAGTAATTACTAAGAAATTGTAAGTAATTGTCAGTAATTTGTAAGTAATTATCAGTAATTGCTTAAGTAATTTTAAGTATTTCTATTACTTGAAATAAGTAATACGAAATTACTTAGTAATTTTTTTATGAGTGTAGCTGAAAATGTCCACTTTCATTTGGGACACTGGCACATCATATCTGTCAATGATGTTGTGGGTGAAGGCCATAGAACTTCTTGAGAGATGAAATTAACATTAGGTTGAACAAAACCCTGACTAAGGTTTATTAGCGTACGAGTGAAATAGAAAAAAATATGTTTTGCTAAATATATAGTTAAGAGTTTAATTTATAAGCGTGAGTAAAGCTACAATTTCACCAATATGTCTGTGATAACAAAGAAAACACCCACCCCTTTGAAAAAAGTGCTAATTTTGGCATTTTTTCGTTCTAAAATCAGAATTTGACAACCGGAAGTGAAGTAAATCTTCTGAATTAGTAATGCAAATTAAACTTAAGAGTCGTGTCCCTCCATTGATGGCAACCGGTAATCGATTCAATAACACTTCCGGTCTACATAAATATTTATGGAGAGCCAAATCTGCAGAAAATGTCATTTTTTCCAATTTTCGAATTTAATGACCTCTGGTGACCCCAAACCGCATTCATACCGACCTTCTTTGTCTTGTTCACAGAGATTATGTGACATTACTTGCAGACTAAAAGAACAGTTCTTACTTAGAGTGACGCATGTTAAGTTTAGTGAGGACAGCTGTTACAAAATTACACCAGAAAAATGGCGGGAAAAAGTAAAATTGTTCAGAATGGAATGAAATTTGTCAGGAATGTTACTGAGCATGTGTAGAAACAAACTTTTGTTTTAAAAACATCAAAATGGCGACAGTTGCTATGGGAACAGAAAATGGCGGGAAATTTTCAAATTGATCCAAAATGACTGAAATTTGACAGGAAGGTTAATTAGCATGTGTAGAGTTTTGGTCTTTAAAATATCAAAATGGTGCCCGTTGCCATGGAAACAGCAAAATGGCGGGAAAAATTCAAATTCCTTCCTATATGATGAAAAATGGAAATAATCTTGAAACAAGTTGAGAAAAAGGAAAATAATAATAAATTAACACAGTAAAAGTGCTGAAAAAGGGAAAATAACTTTGATAAAAAATTAAATAAAATAGAGATAATAGTAGTGAAAATAATAAATTATGTACACAAAGGGATAAGAAAAGTGGAAAAAAATGATAGAATAAAACTTGAAATTGTGGGAAGAGTGAATTCGCCTTACAACAAAAATAACAGTCTTCCCCTTCTAAAGACTTAACGCAGACATGATAGAAATACTGTCAGAACAAGCCACTGCTGATTTCCGTTTTATAAAGATCACTCCCTAGAAGTTTGGAACAGGAAAATATGAGAAATATCAACTCATTCATTTAGTCAACGCTAGCAAACATATATCTTTATACAGCATAAAAGGTGTCATTCCGGTCAAAACGGTGGCCGACTGGAAATACAAACTAGTTCCAGTTCAGCATGTGCTCTCCTTTATCTCTCTATAGGACTCCTGTGGGGTCAGGTGTCGAACTATCATACAATATATCACAAAATTTGAATTTGTTGATGAAATTTTTGTATTTATGATTAACAGTAGGCAAGAAAGTATCCATTTCCGGTTTGACATGTGTAACGTACAACTTCCTGTTCTAGTCAAGTGAAGACCGTATACAGTCATATAATTATTTTAGTTTGGTATTTGTGCTACAAGCACAGCCGATGAAATCACTTCCGGTTTTTGTTCTAGTGACGGCAAATTTTTTTTTAGGGGAGGAGGGCAATGTTGTCAACTTTGAATGCTTGTAGGTCTCTTAAAAGCCTGGTTTGCTATACTGGCTTTTTTATATATTTGAAGATATCGTATAAAGGTATAAATTTAAGCAAAAAAAATGAAATTTTGAATTCGGAAGTTTTTCTGAATTTCACCATTTATGTCCCTCCAAGGGGGCAAAAAGTGATAAAAAAAATCTAACCTCAATGTGCACATAGTTGGGAATATTAGCAAAAATAATTGACAGAAGTGGATGTCTTTTGAGAAATACATTGAAAACAACAAAGACCTATAATCCAAACACTCTTTCTACAAAAACAATGTACAATTGGTTTTTTATAAGGTCAAAAGGGGGGTAAATGGGAATTCGGACCATTATTCAGGGGGAGGTAACTTTGACCCCATTTATCTCAGAAAAACGCCTGGACAGGTGGTCCAATATTTATACCAAAGAAAAAGTATATATGCAACAGTAATATATTTAAAAAAATACCCATTTTGAATTCGGAATTATTTTTTGGGACAGGTGTCCTCACTAACCTTAAACTTAAGAGTCTTGTCCCTCCATTGATTTTTGTCTTTGAAAAATTCGTTTGGGTATTGATAGTGCTCAATTTTTCCAAATCTGACTGCAATACTACATTGCTGCTAAAAATGACAAGAACAGAGTCCTAGCGTTCTGATGAGCCAAGTTTGATGAC
Organism: Modiolus philippinarum; assembly: GCA_002080025.1. Classification (NCBI taxonomy): domain Eukaryota; kingdom Metazoa; phylum Mollusca; class Bivalvia; order Mytilida; family Modiolidae; genus Modiolus; species Modiolus philippinarum. The sequence goes on from MJUU01062143.1 coordinate 59,927, forward strand.
ATTCGGTAAAGTATGGTGGACCATATCGAACATTTAAGACAAAGTGACCCTAGAGGCGTCCAGGTACGCAAGTGAGTGGTAAAGAGTTAATGAAAAAAAATCGAATTTTTTTTAAGGTTTTTCAAGTAAATATCGTGTGCTTAGTGTGTTTTAGGCTCAAAACGTGCAGAAATCACCATTTTAGAGACAAAATTTGAAATTTTGATATTTGAGCATTAACCCTTTACCACTCAGAACTTTTCGTGAAAATATGCCGTTTTTGAATGTTTGCAAATTTATGTTAATAATATGCAAATGAGCTGGATGCTGATAAATATACCTATTGTATTTTATAAAGGCAAGTATGCCACCCACCTCTTTGAAAAAACTGCTAATTATTGCATTTTTCGTTCTAAAATCAGAATTTGACAACCGGAAGTGAAGTAAATCTTCTGAATTAGTGATGCATATTAAATTTAAGAGTCTTGTCCCTCCATTGATGGCAACCGGTAATCGATTCAATAACACTTCCGGTCTACATACAGCGATGGAAACGTTCAAGCGCACACGATTCGTACGATGAATGATACAGAAAGTTCTCAATCGTGTATCGTGTACCGTGTATCGTTTACCGTGTACCGTGTAACGTGCACCATGTCGGTTTAAAAATCGTATACATTTTCATGAAACGAACTCGAAATGAAAGATATCAGCGTGCAATAAAAGTCGAGATATTCTTAATTTCACAGCATGAAAAAAATGGTAACTTACAATGTGATACATCAAGATAAAACCACTGTTAATTTTGACAAAAGAAAATACTAGTAGTCGGTTTCCATATGAAATAGCGTGTTACAAACTTTCTCCCGGGAACTGTTTCCACTTTTGCCGTAATAATATCAGAGTAGGGTCGACATAAGCTTAAAATGTTGTAATTTTGTCAGAAAAATAAAATAAATTAATAAACAATGTTTAATCAAAAAATAATTTACGTCAAATAAAAAAGTCCTGATATATCCTAAGAAAAGATACATTACTTTTAAATTAGATTTACACACACTAAAATTTTCTTATAATTTCCATATAAATATACAAGAGAGGGCACTTTTTTTCTATTTTATTTTATACCAGTGTCCAAAATACTTAAACTTGCTAGAATTTAACCATAAATATCAAAGAAAGGGCACATTTGTCTCTCTTTTTTATATTATAATGGTGTCCGCAATACAAACATTTGATAGAATTTAACCATAAATATGAAAGAAATGGCATTTTTTTCTATTTTATATTATACTGGTGTCCGCAATACTAAAACTTGATATAATTTAACCATAAATATAAAAGAAAGGGCACTTTGCTCTATTTTATATTATACCGGTGTCCACAATACTAAAACTTGATATGATTTTATCATAATAAAAAAGAAAGGGCACTTTTTCTCCCCTTTATATATTATTCCAGTGTCCACAATGCTTAAACTTGATATAACTTAACCAAAAATATAAAAGAAAGGGCACTTTTTCTCTATTTTATATTATAACGGTGTCCACAATACTAAAACGTGATAGAATTTAACCATAACTATAAAAGATAGGGCACGTTTTCTTTATTTCATATTATACCAGTGTCCGCAATACTAAAACTTGATAGAATTTAACAATAAATATAAAAGGATATGGCACATTTTCTCTATTTCATATTATACCGGTGTCCGCAATACTATAACTTGATAGAATTTAACCATAAATATAAAGGATGGGGCACTTTTTCCCTATTTTATATTATACTGATGTCCGCAATAGTATATCTTGATAGAATTTAACCATAAATATAAAAGATAGGGCACTTTTTCCCTATTTTATATTATACCGGTGTCCACAATACTATAACTAGACAGAATTTAACCATAAATATAAAAGATAAGGCCCTTTTTCGCTATTTTATATTATAATGGTGTCCGCAATACTATATCTTGATAGAATTTAACCATAATTATAAAAGATAGGTCACTTTTCCCTATTTCATATTATACCGGTGTCCGAAATATTATAACTGAATAGAATTTAACCATAAATATAAAAGATAGGGCACTTTTTCCCTATTATTTTATATTATACCGGTGTCCGCAATTTTATATTATACCGGTGTCCGCAATACTATATCTTGATAGAATTTAACCATAAATATAAAAGAAAGGGCGCTTTTTATCTATTTTATATTATACCGGTGTCCACAATACTATAACTTGACTGAATGTAACCATAAATATAAAAGATAGGGCACTTTTTCTCTATTTTATATTATACTGGTGTCCGTAATACTATAACTTGATAGAATTTAACCATGAATATAAAAGATAGGGCACTTTTTCTCTATTTTATATTATACCGGTGTCCACAATACTATAACTTGATAGAATTTAACCATAAATATAAAAGAGAGGGCACTTTTTCTCTGTTTTATATTATACCAGTGTCTGCAATACTATAACTTGATAGAATTTAACCATAAATATAAAAGATAGGGCACTTTTTTTCCTATTTAATATTATACTGGTGTCCGCAATACTATAACTTGATAGAATTTAACCATAAATAGAAAAGATAGGGCACTTTTTCTCTATTTTATATTATACCGGTGCCCGCAATACTATAACTTGAAATAATTTGACCATAAATATAAAAGATAGGGCACCTTTTCTCAATTTTATATTATACCGGTGTCCACAATGCTATAACTTGATAGAATTTAACCATAAATATAAAAGATATGGCACTTTTTCTCTATTTTATATTATACCGGTGTCCGCAATACTATATCTTGATACAATTTAACCATAAATATAAAAGATTGGGCACTTTTTCTCTATTTTATATTATGCCGGTGTCCGCAATACGATAACTTGATAGAATTTAACCATAAATATAAAAGATAGGGCACTTTTTCTCTATTTTATAGTATACCGGTGCCCGCAATACTAAAACTTGATAGAATTTAACCATAAATAT
>MJUU01062143.1:70145-96932 GCA_002080025.1 Modiolus philippinarum
AACTTGATAGAATTTAACCATAAATATAAAAGATAGGGCACTTTTTCTCTATTTTATATTATACCTGTGTCCGCAATACTATAACTTCATAAACATATAAGATAGGGCACTTTTTGTCTTTTTTATATTATACCGGTGTCAGCAATACTAAAACTTGATAGAATTTCACCATACATATAAAAGATAGGGCACTTTTTCTCTATTTTATATTATGCCGGTGTCTGCAATACTAAAACATCATATAATTTAACCATAAATATAAAGGAAGGGGCAGTTTTCTCTATTTCATATTATAGCGATGTCTGCAATACTTAAACTTCCTATCATTTAACCATAGATATAAAAAATTAATCTGATTAGACTTTTATTGTTCTACGATATTGAACAGGTTGATATAGCATTGAATGAAGTTGATTAAATAAAGGTTATAAATGTTTTTGTGACAAAAAAAATAGCCGGACGTGATACTTAATCTGATAATATTTTTATTGTCTTCTTGTAAAATTTGCGGTTGCAAAAAAAAAAGATATATTTTGAGTTGAAAAACGTTGTTTTGCAAGAAAATGGTAAGTCCATCTATAAAATGCGGAATTTAAATGAAACGAGTAAATGCACGCTACACGATACACTCAATGAACGTTACACGTTACACGATACACGATACACCATGAGCGCACACGATTTACACGATGAACGCAAACGATCTACACGATGAACGCACACGATTCACACGATGAGCGCTATTTTGGGAATGTTGAACGTTTCCATTGCTGTAAATGTTTATGGAGAGCCAAATCTGCAGAAAATGTCATTTTTTCCAATTTTCGAGTTTAATGACCTCTGGTGACCCCAAACCGCATTCATACCGATCTTCTTTGTCTTGTTCACAGAGATCACGTATTTGACATTACTTTCAGACTAATAGAACAGTTCTGACTTACACGGTGACGGAGAACCAGTCTTCCTTTCATGCCCACCCCCATGAAAAATGACCGATTTCTGTCTTTGAAAAATTCGTTTGGGTATTGATAGTGCTCAATTTTTCCGAATCTGACTGCAATACTACATTCCTGCTAAAAATGACAAGAACAGAGTCCTAGCGTTCTGATAAGCCAAGTTTGATGACATTCGGAAAAGAATGGAAGACCATATTGAATATTTAAAACAAAGTGACCCTAGAGGCGTCCAGAGACGCTACTGAGTGGTAAAGTGTTTTAATGCAAAAAAAAAATCGAAATTTTTTTTAAGGTTTTTCAAAACTACGGCAGTAGAATACCGAAGGAACAAAGCACAAGATTACACAAATCAAAGTCCAGAGACAAGGGAAAAGCAAGAACACCAAATGACGGAGACCAAGACACCACATGCCCACAAAACACACGTAAATTACATATACAACACAAAAAACTAAAGCACTAACAGTGTGAACTCTCAATAAACAAGAGTAACATCAGGTGCCCCGGAAGGGTAAGCATGTCCTGCTCTGTGCACAGCACTCGTCACACTGTCAGTGGGTCAATCCAGGGTTAAGTCAAAACCGGTAATGTCAAATCAGGGAAGACGCGAATCTAGCTAAAAATGTCAGTTTTTATTTGTGACACTGACATTTCATATCTATCTATGATGTCGTGGTGACGGCCATAGAATTTCTGAAGGGACGAAAGTAACAAAGGCTGAACATATCCCTGACTCAGCAGTTTTTGTTACAGTGATTTTGCTCTTTCCACAAAGTCACTGTATGTACTGCAAGCTCTACAGTAACGAATTAATTGTGAAATATATACTCCATATCCTGATATGCAGGTATATTGCTGCAGAGAAAGAGAAAGTTCACAACTGGAAAGTCAAAATCATTACGTTTGTCATATAATCTGGATTTCAGACGTCCATGTTCGTCAATGTATAACAAAAGGTCAAGGTATGAAGCAGAATCGGGTGTATCGGTAGTCTCTTTAATCTTTTTCAAGTACCCACCCACCCGTTTGAAAAAAATGTTAATTTTGGCATTTTTTCGTTCTAAAATCAGAACATCTAAGACAAAGTGACCCAAGAGGCGTCCAGAGACGCTAGTGAGTGATAAAGAGGTAATGAAAAAAAATCGAAATTTTTTTTAAGGTTTTTCATGTAAATATCGTGTGCTTAGTGTGTTTTGGGCTCAAAACGTGCAGAAATCACCATTTTAGAGACAAAATTTGAAATTTTTATTTTTGAGCATTAACCCTTTAACACTCAGAACTTTTCGTGAAAATATGCCGTTTTTGAATATTTGCAAATTTATGTTAATAATATGCAAATGAGTTGGATGCTGATAAAGATACCTATTGTATTTTATAAAGGCAAGTATGCCACCCACCCCTTTGAAAGAATTGCTAATTTGGGCAATTTTTTCGTTCTAAAATCAGAATTTGACAACAAGAAGTGAAGTAAATCTTCTGAATTATTGATGCTTGTTAAACTTAAGAGTCTTGTCCCTCCGTTGATGGCAACCGGTAATCGATTCAATAACACTTCCGGTCTACATAAAGGTTTATGGAGAGCCAAATCTGCAGAAAATGTCATTTTTTCCAATTTTCGAATTTAATGACCTCTGGTGACCCCAAACCGCATTCATACTGATCTTCTTTGTATTTTTCACAGAGATCACTTGTGTGACATTTCTTTCAGACTAAAAGAACAGTTCTTACTTACACAGTGACGGAGAACCAGTCTTTCTTTCGTGCCCATCCCCATGAAAAATGACCGATTTTTGTCTTTGAAAAATTTGTTTGGGTATTAATACATTTGATAGTGCTCATTTTTTCCAAATCTGACTGCAATACTACATTGCTGCTAAAAATGACAAGAACAGAGTCCTAGCGTTCTGATGAGCCAAGTTTGATGACATTTGGTAAAGTATGGAGGACCATATTGAACATTTAAGACAAAGTGACCCTAGAGGCGTCCAGAGACGCTAGTGAGTGGTAAAGTGTTTAATGCAAAAAAATCGAAATTTTTTTAATGGTTTTTCAAAACAACGGCAGTAGAATACCGAAGGAACAAAGCACAAGATTACACAAATCAAAGTCCAGAGACAAGGGAAAAGCAAGAACACCAAATGACGGAAGACCAAAGACACCACATGCCCACAAAACACACGAATATTACATATACAAAACAAAAAACTAAGCACTAACAGTGTGAACACTCAATAAAGAAGAGTGACATCAGGTGCCCCGGAAGGGTAAGCATGTCCTGCTCTGTGCACAGCACTCGTCACACTGTCAGTGGGTCAATCCAGGGTAAAGTCAAAACCGGTAATGTCAAATCAGGGAAGACGCGAATCTAGCTGAAAATGTCAGTTCTTATTTGTGACACTGACATTTCATATCTATGATGTCGTGGTGACGGTCATAGAATTTCTGAAGAGACGAAAGTAACAAAAGGCTGAACATATCCCTGACTCAGCAGTTTTTGTGACAGTGCTTTTGCTCTTTCCACAAAGTCACTGTATGTATTGCACGCTGTACAGTAACGAATTAATTGTGAAATATATACTCCATATCCTGGGGATACAGGTATATTGCTGCAGAGAAAGAGAAAGTTCACAATTGGAAAGTCAAATTCATCACGTTTGTCATATAATCTGGATTTCAGACGTCCATGTTCGTCAATGTATAACAAAAGGTCAAGGTATGAAGCAGAATCGGGTGTATCGGTAGTCCCTTTAATCTTTTTCAAGTACCCAACCACCCCTTTAAAAAATGCTAATTTTGGCATTTTTTCGTTCTAAAATCAGAACATCTAAGACAAAGTGACCCTAGAGGCGTCCAGAGACGCTAGTGAGTGATAAAGAGGTAATGAAAAAAAATCGAAAATTTTTTTAAGGTTTTTCAAGTAAATATCGCGTGCTTAGTGTGTTTTGGGCTCAAAACGTGCAGAAATTTTTATTTTTGAGCATTAACCCTTTAACACTCAGAACTTTTCGTGAAAATATGCCGTTTTTGAATGTTTGCAAATTTATGTTAATAATATGCAAATGAGTTTGATGCTGATAAAGATACCTATTGTATTTTATAAAGGCAAGTATGCCACCCACCCCTTTGAAAAAATTGCTAATTTGGGCATTTTTTCGTTCTAAAATCAGAATTTGACAACCGGAAGAGAAGTAAATCTTCTGAATTAGTAATGGATGTTAAACTTAAGAGTCTTGTCCCTCCGTTGATGGCAACCGGTAGTCGATTCAATAACACTTACGGTCTACATAAATGTTTATGGAGAGCCAAATCTGCAGAAAATGTCATTTTTTCCAATTTTCGAATTTAATGACCTCTGGTGACCACAAACCGCATTCATACTGATCTTCTTTGTTTTTTCACAGAGATCACTTATGTGACATTACTTTCAGACTAAAAAACAGTTCTTACTTACACAGTGACGGAGAACCAGTCTTCCTTTCGTGCCCATCACCATGAAAAATTACCTATTTTTGTCTTTGAAAAATTCGTTTGGGTATTGATACATGTGATAGTGCTCAATTTTTCCAAATCTGACTGCAATACTACATTGCTGCTAAAATGACAAGAACAGAGTCCTAGCGTTCTGATGACAATCGGTAAAGTATGGAGGACCATATCGAACATTTAAGACAAAGTGACTCTAGAGGCGTCAAGAGACGCTAGTGAGTGGTAAAGAGTTAACGGTTTTCTTTCTGGAACACCTTACATCTACGTTTTATTGCTTTTATTTCTCCAATACCTTTCATTTACGTTTTACTGTGTATCTTTAACATTCAACAATCAATTTTAGTTGAGTGAAATTTTCTGAATTAGTTTTCAACAAATAAAATCTGCAAATAAATCTTGAAGTAAACTGTTGGAATTTTAAAAGTTCCATAAAATACATCATAATTTATTGTCTGATATATTCAAATTGCTGTGATTTGGCAAAAAGTCAAGTAAACGATAAGTACAAAAAAATTTGAATTGGTCAGATATGTACATTTTTCCGACTAACCAGGGAGGATGTAGAATTCTGAACATGACAACGTTATTCTTAATATCCATGATTCTATAATTAAATAAGACGCATCGGTGTGCAAAAGCACAAACACATATTTTACAATGTATGTGTATATATTTGTATGTCACATGAATGAAAATAAGAAGAGAAAACAAACGAACATTCTGATATTCCTTTGCAGCATATTTATGTGATTCCAAAGGCTTTACGAGCTTTTGCAATCACTTGGCATACGTCGTCCGTCCAAAAAATCATCTCCTCTGAAATAACCTGGCCAAATAGTTTGAAACTCAATAGCAATGATTATTTGCGAGTTCTCTTCCAAGTTATTCTTTTCGATTTAATCGGGTGGCAACTTTGGCTGCAGTTACTATAAAAAGAACATGGGGGAAAATTGCTGTTTTTGAAATTACTCAAGAAAAAAAATAACCAGAACGTATTAAATTTGATATCTAAATTCAAAAAATGTCCGAGGACTCCTAGGAACTTACAAATTTGCTGCCGTTACTTAAATTGAACAAAGGAGTAAATTATCATTGTAGGCAAATATCTAAAAACTGTTACAAAAATAAAACTTGGTAAAGAAGTCCAACATTACAAGATTTGCATGCCCTGCAACGTTAAGGAAAATTCGAAAATCCGTTTAAGACTAATTGTCCCTTTTTCGCAAAATTTCAAAATTTAAATTTTTGGTTTTATTTCTTTTCAGAAAAGTCTTCAGATAGAGTAAATGCTCAGCTATAAAGATATACCCACCTGCAAATGTTGAAGAAAATCTGAAACCCATTTAGTATTTATTGCTCTTTATTGTACAAATTTTGTAAGATTTTACATTTGCCATATATTTCAAACACAATTTAAGAAAAGGGTTAAATTTTGATTGCAAACAACGGCAGTAGAATACCGAAGGAACAAAGGGGTGACAATCACAAAAATCGAAGTCCAAAGACAGGGCAAAAACGAGAACACAGAAAACAATGACGTTAGACACAAAAACAATGACGCCAGACAGACACAAAGCACAGAACCAGAAACCACAACATTCAGAACAAAGGCACTCACAGTGTGAACTCCAGTGAAACTGAGAGTGACATCAGGTGCTCCGGAAGGGTAAGCATGTCCTGCTCTGTTAACAGCACCCGTCACACTGTGAGTGATTCAATCCGGGAAAATGTCAAAGTCGGTAGTCAAATCCGGGAAGACGTGAATCTAGCTGAAATATTTTTATGTCAAGAACTAGTTTTTCATGATGGTGATTGTCTGACGTGGCCACACCTCACCTAAGATGGCTGCTAGCTGTAAATTAGTTTAACATTGGATCCTACGGATAAAAGTATTCTGAGACTATCTGTCCAATTTAAACAATACTTGGTTACAACTGTCCTTAATTGATCTCGTTTGAAAATTGTGTCGGGTAAGTCTGAATCAGATTCAGGATTGCCGCCGTCTGAGAACATAATTTGACATTAAACCATACTCAACACTGGAACACATTCAAATACTTATCTCTGAAAGAACTTAGTACATTTGAATCAAACTTGGTCACAATAGTCCTTGGATGGTCGTCTTAAAAAATATGTCCAACAGGTCTGCAGCTAATCCAAGATGACCTACCAATGGAATTTGTTTTTAATTGGACCCTGTTGTAAAACCCATTTAAAGATCTCCTCTGAGACTAATTGGCCAGACTAATCCATACTTGGTCATTGCTGTCCTATATTGGTCCCATTTAAAAATATGAGTGCGGCAAGCCCGTATGAGATCCAGGATGGCCGAATTCTAAGAACATAGTTTAACGTTGAAACCTATTGGGAAAACACATTGAAAGACCTTTTCTGAAACTACCTGGTGTATTGGAATCAAACGTAGTAACAATAGTCCTTTGGTGGTCCTCTTAAGTTCAGATATCGGACCCAATTAAAAATAAGTTCAAAGATCCTCTCCTCTGAAACCGCTTTACAACTTAAACCAAATTAAGTCACACTAGTCCTTCGGTTATTAATTAAACATAAAACCCTTTAGGAAATGTATTCAAAATTCACCCCTCTTACACATTAGGCTATATTTAATCAATATATTTTATCTTAGTAGAAACTCAGACCCTTAACATGAAGTTTATTTTTGCTGTTTTTGTCAGTCATCGAACAGGTGATTTACAGGCTCTTGAGAGTCTCTAGTTTTGTATTTTTTTTTCTCCGTTACTTTTGCTTATATATATGTTTCAACTTTAGGACGAAAACAGTTGTTACAATACCGAAAAAAAAAGAAAAGAAACTCTCGTACCCCATTTGTTACAACTTTCCATCCACAACTTCCAAATTTGTCAGCTATTACACGTGAATGCATAACAGCCTTGCATGCGTCACCTAAAGCCCTTTTCCCAGAACCACCACTTATATCTTTTCACAGGCACAAGAACTTGTTCGTTAAGGCTAAACTAAAAAAACAATAATAGGAGAATTTAAGACCTGTGAAGACAAACGGTGTCTTACAACATCGACATTTAAGAGCACAGCAACTGGTGAGAAATTCAAAATTTTTGGCAATTTGTCCTGTAAATCCGAAAATGTGATATATATGATTACGTGTGCGGTATGTCAACAGCAATATATTGGCGAGACAAAAAAATCACTAAATCTCTGCATTAATATTCACCGAAATCACATAAAGAAAAAGGATATTAACATATTCAACGGCTGTCTATTTCAACAGCATAGGACATAGTTGGACAGACATGCAAGTTGTCGCCATTAACCAAAATAAATCGTGGAATGAGACTAAGCGACAAGCAAAAGAGCGGTTCTGGATGCAAAAAAATTAAATCGAGTTTGAATTTTGACTTTTTGAGATCATTAAAATTCTAAAAGCAGCAGGAAATTTGTGTTAAAAATTACAAATAACACATATCTCATTTGCAGATATTATTTCTTCCGGAATCAGTACCATTGTCTTCAATTATTGATTTTGTTAAATACTTTTCAATATACAGGACCGACATTTTTTTTTCATCTACCTCCAGGCATTCATCTCGTATTACATTTTAGATAATCAGCGTCCAGAATGTAGCTGTTAATATTTTGTTAAGACCTTTTTAGGCGCAGAAGAAATTCTGCGGCTTATGCTGTCGTTTAGGACGATGAGGGCCAGAAATCCACCAGGTTAAATAACACCCAATATATTTCATTCTTAGAATTCATGGATTCCTTGCATACGCACTCTTGAATGCAAAAATTACAAACAAACAGATTATATTTTCTAAAACAGTATCAAAATTACCACAATTAAAATGTTGTATTATTGTATATTTCACTCCACCATTTGGGATTATATTGGTAGATAATGCTATGAAGTCGCGGAAGCATAATAATCAACGCGGATAAATAATAAAATAGTTCTAATCATACCACGTATATATATTATATAAATACTATGACTTCATCAGGTAATCGGTCGTGTGTAACAGATATTGCTGTACATTCATCAGTTAAACAGTTGTGTGTAACATCATCAACAATAAAATGCATATGCAGAAAGTAAATTCACAGTAACCTCTGTATTTAGTTATACATGTACATCTTACTCCAACATATGGGATAAGGCATTTCTACCGTGTTTCACTCAACCTTGAATTTAATCGACGACTGAGAGTTTTGATTACACAAGTGCATTTTTTTCAGACTAATTGTAAACGGATAGCGTGTAATTCGTTTTTTTATTGACAAAATTCAACTTCTTATTTACAACAATATTTCAACGTATACTTGTGCCACTTTGTATGAAAATACAAATCGTGTATATAATGCATTTTTAGCTGATGTGTAAAGGCTTTATAGGGCCAATTGCCCAAATTAATCGCAATTTTTCTTTTAGAGTGCAATGAAAGATACAAAACAATATTTCGATGTATGTTATTCACGGTGCAGATATTGTCGAACTTGAAATACAATCCAAAATTTGCATGTAGCTTTAAGGTTTTTCATTGTCGGCATTCACATTTTTATTCAATCTTTTAAATAATCATTAACTCACCCTTTATCGTGAAATGAAATGTAACTATATTCATCTCAATTGACTGCAGTCCTTGGTTTTTCACATTAAAAACTAGCTTCATTTTAAGATTAAAATCAAATGATAATTGTTTTGATTATTTCTTAAATTGTCATTTTCCGTGTTTGTTTTGTGCACCTTGTACATGATCATACTTAAAGTTAGTTGCAGACCCCCTCCCCCAATATGTCACAAATCATGCATTTTGAATATTTAGACAGCTGGTATAGTTAATTCAGTATTCATGGATATTGATTAATTAATTGACCTTAATATGTTTAAGGCATTTGGGTTCATTGAAATTTAGCATGCATCATTAGAAATAGACATCATGCCGAAACGAGTGATTTCAAATTCGTCCGGAACATATTATCAATATACTTTCTTGCATGATTAGATCAGCTGGGGATATGGACAGTCAATTGAATTAGCTGCATTAGCTAGCAGTACATTAAAATTGTATTGCCTAAAACAGTGAATATTAAGGATCCATGTTACTCTAAAAAGTTGAAATGATTAGATTTTAATTTCTTGGTATTTTTCTGTGGAAATGGTTAAACGTCTTTCTTTATTTTGGTCTTATAACAGTTACATAAAATACCTAATTGGCGTAAAGTAAAATGCCATAATTGGCGTAAAGTAAAATGCCATAAGAACAATATTACGTTGATTTTACTACAATTGAACCTAACTAAATTAACAGTTGGAAGGAAAAGTAATCTTAACCTATAAATGATATAATGAAATGTAAGTGAACCATTTGCATGTGAATGCGCGTCTTGACATGATATATGTGTACATGATTTAAATGATGCAAAGATGGCTTTGCAGCACAATAAACATCTATACATGTATAAATCCAAACGATATTATGATCCATCTCCTCAGTGCTAGTGACTTTAAAATGGACAGAAAAGCGCTTAAAACATAAAGCATAAAAAATTTTTTGATTGAAAAGTGAATTTCAACAACGAGCAATATGCATTTACACATAAATTATCTTTGGTTACAGTGATTGTCTTCGATAATAAAAAAACCACAGCTGAGAATTTTGTCAGTTTGACTTGCATTTTCCAGATACTAGATAAGTAGACCCGATCTTGGATTACCGATATATTTAAGCTGATTAATACAGCTTCAGCTGAAGAGTATACTTGCCAAAAACTTACACATCAAGGGTATGTTCAGTCACAGTTGCAATTGTCTCTACAGAAATTTTACGGTCGTTACCATGACTTGACAGACCGTTACAATGTTTCTATTTCACATATGAGAATAGATATCTTTGGGTAGATCCATAATTGATTACTGGACTGATAATCACCGACTGTGACAATACCGGACTTTTCATATTTGCAGTGTGACGGGTGCCACGCGTGGAGCAGATCATACTTACCATTCCGGAACACCTTATGATACCTCAGTTTTTGTAGGGGTTCACACTGTAAGTGCCTTAGTTTTGTGTCGTTTTTGTTTTTTTTTTTAGATTATTTGTTTTGTCTTTGTCATGCTGTCTGAATTCGTGTTGGATATGATTTGCCGAGATTTTTTATTTTTTAATTTGGAATTCCCCCTTTAATCAGTCTTGCTTCGGTATTCGTTTGCAGTGCTAACTTGGGTTAAGAGACTGGTTTGTGTACAGATATCTGATTTAAGATGTGTTAATTCGTCTACAAAAGTTTCGAGAGCTGATTTAGAACCCCGGTACAGAGTTTTCCATAGATATCTGGAATGTATGATGCATTAAAATATTAATGATAAGGACAGACATATACCTTCATTTATGTCTATAAAATTAAGTTGCTGTGTTTAAAGCTAGAAACTGTCCATTATAATATCCATGTATGTAGAAAATGAAAACCAAAAAGTCATTAGAGGAAGCTTCAACTAAATAAAATAAAATCGCTTCAAATTTTTTCTGATAATACTTCCTTGAATTCAAACGGCTATCTAATCAAATCTCCAAAATAGGTCTGATCAAAGCTGTATATAAGACTTACCTCAGACAAAATTACAAATATGTTGAGTAAAAAACAATATTTACATCTATCATGTTCTTTCAAAGTCACCAAAATACAAAAAAAACATTATATATTTCGAAGATATGCTAATTAACCTATGCTAACTGATTCTGCGACTAAACAGTACTTCAGTACTTTGATTTAATTTGTATTGTAATTTGAAATTTGAAAAAGACCCGGATAGGGGCTGAAATATTAACTTAATTATTTGTGTATTGTTCACTTTCGTCTATTGTTTGATATATATATATATATATATATATATATATATATATATCGAAAATAATATGTTTTAACTTTCACTTCAAAATCTATTTGAGAAAGAGATATATTGTTTGAATTGCAAATGTGTTCAGCTAGTCAAGGACTCAAATTTCTACATACATCTCTTCCAAGTTGACCGCCAGCGAGGAACACGATTCTACCATTGAGCCCTTTGGGTAATGCATTCAAAAATCTTTTCCTCTGTAACCTCTTGAACACTTGTATCAAATTCTTACTTGGTAGGCCTTTCGTAGTACACTTCAAGATTTGTGATTCTTAAGTTCCCGCCTTATCCAAAATGGCCCTTAGCGGGGAACATAGTTTAGGAAGAAAAATGCATTCAAAGATCTTTTCGTCTGAAACCACTTGATTAATTCTTACTAGATTTTAGCGTAATAGTCCTTTGCTCTACTATATATTTTGTGATTTTTATGTTTCTACTTCATCCAAGATGGCCGCTAGTGGGGAACATAGTTCAAAATGCGAACCTATGGGAAATGAATTCAAAGATTTTTTTCCCTCTGAACCACTGCAACAATTTTGATTCAAATTTAGCATAATTGTTCTTTGGTTGTTCCCATCAAATTTGGGATATTTATGTTTCTGCCTCAACCAAGATGGCCGCCAGCGTGGAAAATAGCTTAACATTGGAGTTTCAAGGGGAATAACTCCAGAACCCCTTAGACATCTGAACCCAAAATCAAATTTGACCTGAGTTTTGTGGTAAACAACTCGCACACCAAGTTTGAAGACCTTGTGTTATTTCGTTCAGAAGTTATCAGTCGGAAACCTTCGGGGGGCGAACGGACGGACAGACGGACGGACGGACACATGACTGAGGGTATCACATAATACCTCGCCACTACGTGTGGCGGGGTATAATAACTAGGGCCGTCTATCTGTCTTTTTCACCTGTGTACCTGTATGTGATACCAAACCAGTTTTGTAGCAGTTTTCCCAGGAACTACTTATCACTGTCACTTGAAATTTTGTGTGCAAGTTTGAATCAATGTTCAATACTGCAAGTAGCCATTCCCGATAACTTCATATTATATTGCCATATCTTTCGTCAATTGTAGAAACATTTTGTATTAGATTATTCATTTTGTCACTGCCTTCATGTGACTACTCATCACTGCCACCTGAAATCTTATTTGCGAGTTTAAAACGATATCTTATACTACATGTAGCGATTCAGATTTGCCAGACATCAACTGTCTGTCTACACACTAACTAAAGTCTTTGATCATCTGCTGTCAGTTTTTGAAATTGTACATAAAAGTTTTCTTAGTTACTACTGCTAACTACAATTTGAAATTTTGTATGGATATTTGGAGCAATGTCCCGTATAGCAAATAGCAATTCAAGTTGTGCAAGATATCTACTTTCTATACTAGCATATCGTCAATTGAAGACATTTTTTGAAACAGATATTTTAAGTAACAACTGATCACTGTCACTTGACATTTTGTATGTGAGTTTAAAATAATGTCGCATACCACAAATATTTGATTCTGGTCTTGACATCTACTTTAATGGGTAGTTGGGTGTCATTTTATGGCTCACTAGGCATTGAGTTCTTAAGTGAATTTATTCCTTATTTTTTATATTTAATTTTAGTTGTATATGCTGTCCCACAAACTCGTACACCAAGGAGGATTTCTTATACAAAGTTATGATTGACAGAATCAAAGATATTGGATTAAAAGGAAATCAAGAGGAACAGATCGAAGACAGAAAAGAGGGTGAATAACTTTAATGAATGAAAAGAAACGCAAGAAGTAGAGATGTTAATAATAATCAAAATCATGAACGATAGCAAAAAGTAATTTTTCGAAAAGCAGGCTAACACACATCTTATTTTTTTTTTCTTCGCTTTCGTTTTTGCCATGTCTCTGGACTTAGTTATTTGTAATTATCGCTAATTTGCGCAATATTCAATTGTTTCCGAGCGACGATAATTCTATTATCACTGCACTGCGCTGATACGAACATATTATCGTCAATCTCTATGGGACGTTAGCAACAGCGTATTAATATAACGTCGCGTGACGTTTCATGACAAAAATAATCCCAAGAAAGAAAGTGCTATATTTAACCAATAATATTTTGTTCAACTAAAAAAATTACCTTATTGGAAAAGGAAACATATATCCGATATGTTTCAATAATAGAATTAGCGATAAAAATACATTAGTAATTTGTTTTGCTGGGATCGATTTATCAGCTTGTATTGCATCTCGCGCTGTCGCACTCGATGCAATACAAGCAGAGAATTCAATACTCGCAAAACAAATTACTAATAGTATATATTTATCAGATCCCTTGTTCCTTTGGTATTCTACTGCTGTTGTTTAAAAAAGTAACTACACTTTACTGTGGTATTCTTCTTGTTATTTTTTTTTATTTATTTATTTATTTTTTTTTTGTAAACAATTTAATGGGGTCAGAATACCATGGCGTTAAGCTGGTGCCATAATTTGGATATAGACATTTGAAGAAGAAAGCTGAAAAAAAAGTAAGTGAAACCGAACCTTCAATCCAAAACAAATAATCAAAAAACAATGGCAACATCGGAAACAACAAAGAAACAGAGACACAACATGAGTACAGCACAGAAAAGGAAAATGAAGACATACACACAGAGATGAGCAACATGGACCCAGTAAAAAACAATGGGTGTGATCAGGTGCATCGGTAGAGTAAGCATCTCCTGCTTCTTATAAGACATCCGCCGTGTTGAACCTGTCAAATATGGAAGTAAAGTCAAGTTCAGTAGGGGAAACAACAATTAATCTTTAAACGGGAAGATATTTTGGGAAACAGATATCCCATAACGGTCTACAAAATGGTGATGTCGACCGTAGAACGTCAGGGGAGATGAATTCAAGTTTTGTGTAACAAACCCTTGTTGAAGTAGACTATATGTGAGCAACCTCCATCAAGGAAGTCACTGTATCGAACATAGGTTCTTGAATAGCGAATGAGCTGGGAGATTTAAACTCCGTATGCCGGCGCTGTTGGGATGTGTCAACAAAAAAAGGGCAGTTGACTATCGGAAAACTGAAGTCATCGCGTTTGTCGTCAGCTTAGTTTGAAGTTTACCTCTGTTGTCAATTTCAAGATGAAGGTTAAGGAATGAGGCCGATCTGAAAGTGTATGTTGTATCCTTAATTTCGAGCTCTTTTGGATAGATCAGATGAAGAAAATAACCTAAGCGATGAATTCAGCCTTATAAGACTGGAGAAACAGAACGGCTTAGAGAGGTGCACAGTTTGTGCCCATAAGAATTTCCATAGTCTGTTGAAAAAAAAAAGTCCTCCAAACTGAACAAATATATTTTCGATCAGAAACTCTAACAATATAATCACTTCTACCTCTGTAAATTTTTTTTCTTTCATTCAGAGTCTTTTTTTTTCACAAAATAACGAGATACATGGCAAAATAAAAGAATAGAAACAATAAAAAGGTCGACCGATATATTTCGACAAATCTGTCGTCTACGAGTGGAGACCCATTACGACCGGAGTGGATTCATTACGACCCACTCGTAGACGACAGATTTGTCGAAATATATCGGTCGACCTTTCTATTGTTTCTATTCTTTCATTTTGCCATGTTTTTTGTGCTTTAGGTCATATTTTAGATTATAAATTCATCCCTTTTAACAGCTCACATACTCATGTATCTCGTTATTTTGTTATTGTCCTTTAGAGCTGTTTCGCAACACATATTTTGTTTTTTTTTTTCACAAAACAGGCTTTTTCTCTACCTATAACAATGTACCTATATATTCGCTCACGGGTCTTACTTGAGAAACAACTATTAATTAAAACCTATAAACCGATATTTTAGTTGTTCGTGAGGAATGGTAGTGTAAAGGTAGGAGAAGTCGAAAGTAAGTGAGAACCGAAGTGTCAGTCAAAATAACGAACAATCCATGGACAAAGGCAACATCGGAAACACTAAGAAACAAGGACACCACTTGACTTCAAGACAAAAAAAATGAAGACACACGCACATATGAACAACACGGACCCAATAAAAAAAACCATGGTTGAGATCAGGTGTACCGGAAGAGTAAGCATCTCCTGCTTCTTATAGGACATCCGGCGTTTTCGGCATGTCAACTCTGGTAGAAAGTCGAATCCGATAGAGTAAAAACAAACTTTAGCTGTAGAGGAAAGATCAGTTGTCATCTGGGATACATATTTCCCATAGCGATTCATAAGATCGTGATGTTGAAAGTCATGAATTAAAAAAAAACTATGAATACATACAAATACAGGTAGGCCAAAAACTAATGAATAAATGAATTAATTAATTAATATTTGACAGCAACAATTTATACGTTTCGTATACTGTTCGCCGTTATAGTTTAAAAATGTATTCAACGTCAAAACGCATTTATTTGTTTTATTTTTAAATCGATTCCGAAACGGATACGATGAAAATCCGGAATAGTAGTTTTTCCGCCAATGGTCGAGTTCGCCGTTAACAGATACTGTGATGCTCATTTTGCAATAGAAAATGAATAATTTGTTACTTCAAGATATAAATCAAGATATGGTGATAGAATAGTTTTTAATATATCTAGGAATACAAATAATTGTTTTCATTTGGTGTGAAGTTCTTTAAATATATTACATATGGTGAATAAAAGGATATGGAGTAAATGCACATGAGACAAAGTCTCTACAAATATATGGTAAAAACAGGCAAAGGAACAACGCTTTTATTGTTGTTCTTCATCTGGAAGTCACCATGAGGCCTTCAACAATGAGCTTTGCTCATACCTCATAGTAAGTTCAAGACGGCCCCTAGCACCGGTTTAAGCCGAATTCTTTGCTAATTGTCGAGCAACGCTACATCCATGTCTTTCTTGGTCATGGGTGCGGGATTGTCAACAAACATCAATTAAACTGGCAAAGTGCTCTTACAATCACTGTCATCCTTTGCCCGACATGCATGGTTAGTTAAAAAAAATACCCAAGTTACTGTGAATTTACTATCTGAATATGCACATTTCGACAACGTATGTCTCCTCAGTGGAGTAAGTATTCTGAATTAATCTATCCATCTACATACAGACAGCATTTGAGCGCTTAAATGACACGTAGACTTAGATATATCGAAAGACAATGAAGATTTTGATCTAGTATAAGATCATGTCAACCCGTATTTATTTAACGTTTGGGTTCAAGCAGGTATCACGATTAGTAGATAACATTGTTTTCAGTCCAATCTCAACAAAAACAAGTATACTCTGACAAAAGTCAGAATACTCAAGCTGAGTTTTAGTTAATTTTTCATTGATTTATATGAATCTAATTTTTGCATAGGCAAAGGCCATTTTGACAAGTTACTGATCTTTATTCATGCACAATTTGTTACTAGTATGGTTGATAGGAACAAAATCGAAAAATGCAATAAGAAGCAGTCAAAGAGAGATCATATTGGCAACTACTAATACGTCAAGGGTGACAGACATGATAGTACCGAGGATGCGACTGAGATGTTAATAACACACTAGTTTTTGTGAAAGCTGATATCATTGGTACATTTCGTCGGCTCGCCAAACGTAGTTTATATCTGAGAAACTACATGTTACACATCAATGATTTTAATGTTCAGGGAATGTACCTTCAACAATTGTACGGATTGTTATTTAAAATGGTGATAAGCAAAATTACCGAGAGTTTCGAGCGTTGTCAGTTACATATACTATTAATTACAAGTTGCTAATCGCTATAATGTCTCTGTAGAGAACAAATAATCCCATATCCCTGGATATGGGATGTTGTCTCCTTGATATTTACCCCATTTCCTTTCTTTTTCATAAAAATAATGTAAATAGAAAGGCAAGAACTAGGTAAGGACATATAGATGATTGTTCGATGCGTTTTCTGTATACAGCAATATTTCAGTGTTTTATGCATTTTGTGTAATTTGAACAATGTGCATTTTGACGTAACTTTCAAAAACGTGTATAGTTAATATTGAATAATTTCAATTCCTATTTCAAAGCCCAATTTTATTGGTCAATGTCATGAAAAACAAAGAAGTTATTTTTTCGAAAAATACTTCTTGGCAATTATTACTTTCCGAGGTCAAATATTGCAGTATATTATGACGTAAAATTCACTGAAAACATTATTTTAAGAGCAAATAATTAGAATTATAAGAAATAAAAGTACTTTTGGAGGAATTCATGGATGTGTAAACGCGGCCTACTCGCTCACAAACGAAATAAAGTCCTTCAGACTTTGCGAGTAGGCCGCGTTGAATTCATTTAGTTTGTAAGTACGATCGATAAACTATGGAAAATGACATGAAATAATCTATGATTATCCCAACTGGGATTATCCCGAACCTGTTGAGAATTTTAAATGTTCAATAGAGACATGTAATTAATCATAAAAATATTCTTCCACCTGCACTGATTTTTTAATAATTCGAAACAACTCATGGTGAGAACGGGAATCGGCACGACACGACAAGGATTCTTAAGTCACAACCAAAACTTCTTGGGACACAATATCATCAACGAAAACACGACCCCACGAAAACAGGACCTTTGATTGACTTGGGTGTTGGGGTAAATTTGGGAAAACTCGGGCATCGGGAAACTGGGCGAAATGTGGATATTTCCAAAATCGCACACATGTCAGTGTCTCCCACTAGTATATACCAAGATAATTTAACCCTGGTTTGGAGTTTGCGTTCTCCCCGTTTGATTTTTTAACGCTTCAATGAATATGCGCGGGAAAATATTACAAATAAGCGTTACCATATATAGGTCTCATTCCCTATGCTGCTGTCGAATAGATAACTGGTTTCATTTTTGTTGTAGTTACTGCTGTTTATTAGCTCAACCTGAACTGGTATATAAAACAATAAAAGAAAATATTCGGAAAGCCTACAATTTTTCTCCGGAGTCATAACAAAAATGTCCAATTACATACTGATATTAGTCCGCAAATAGAAATAGTTCGTAAAATGTGACATTCAAATTTATATAGAAATGTGAACTACAGATAAACACTCACCAAAAGATTGACCTCCAAGCATGTATTTAGCGAAATGCAAAATTTGGAAATCAAATATTTAGCACGAACGAATTTAGCATCGTAATAGATACACTCAAGCGCCCCTTGCGCTTGAGTAAAAAAAAACTTTTTTCTCTTTAAAATCGTGCAGTTTTTAAAGACCAAAATGTGAAAATTCATGGTCTAAACTGAATTACATTTTTTTAAATAATATACTATTCAACAATAGAAACGATACACATTTAATTTTGTAAATATTTTTATTTTTTGCAATTTTGAGTTTTAATTTTAGTTTAAAAATGTATTCAGCGTCAAAACGCATTTATTTATTCTATTTTTAAATCGATTCCGAAACGGATACTATGAAAATCCGGAATGATAGTTTTTCTGCCGATGGTCGTGCTCGCTGTTAACTGATTAATAATTGAAATTGTTTGATGTCAATAATTGGGAAACTTTATCAGGTTAACAATTTGCCATCCTCAAAACTGAAAAACAATGTCTCATTTTGATGCCCCTTTCAATCCAAAGTCAGCGTAGACAATGACTTAGCGCGCTAAGATCACCGATCTCGATTTCTGTCCTGGCAATGCATTGGTATTTGAAAAGAAGAACAAGCTACAGATTATGGATTAGTCTAAAGCAAACATGCTCATCGAATGATAAATCACGTGATAGCAGATCCTGTGAGACGTTGCAACGTCAAGATCGCGTAACACCTGCTTTACACTTACTGGAACGGTAGTTGAAAATGGAAAATGGGCCTGAGAAATTCATGGTCGACATAGCAACAAATGTTTAAAGTCAGCCGGGTCGAAAATGTGACAGTTTTGTGAAAACAAAAAATTGACATATTCACTATTAACGATTAAAAACATGAATTCCCCATAATGACTTTGACCTTGACCGGAGATGGTTCAGAAATTGTAAGAGACATTTTGAGGCATAAAGCTCATTCTAACGTACCAAAAAATCGTTTTGTTTACAACCACGGTTTTTCTGAAAGAAAGTATATATTTTTGATAAATTCTGTGTATCGTTTCTTTTGTTGAGTAGTATATTATAACGCTAACAGAAAAACGGGGCGAAAATTTGAAGTCGGTTTTTTTTCTATTACTTTTAACATGCATCTAAAAAGGAAATTACGTTGTCGGATTTTAGCACAATAGCATGCACAATAACTGAATGAAAGGTAATAATGTGCAATATATATTATCATCGGCTAAAGAGCTAACATAGTGAGTTAGGCTGCAAGTAGAAATCTATTATACGGTAAGGCGAAGCCGCACCGTATAATAGATTTCTACTTGTAGCCTTACTCACAATGTTAGCTCTTTAGCCGATGATAATTTGTTTGTCTTCTGTGTACAGTTTCCACAAGTATTTTGTTCTATTAAAGATTATATCACAATATAATGTGTCACACGTGTATGTGTAAGCGTGCTAAAAACAGCCATTTATTGATTTTAAGTTAAGATTGAATCAACACTGCAAGGTGCTACACAAATACGTACGGAAAAATAATGTCGTTTTACAACGAACAAGAATTTAAAAATTGCCCGTGCACTTTTTTGTCACGAAAAATGACGAATACACGACTGCGTGTTAAATAAAAATCGGCAAACACGTTGCACGAAAATAACCCTTTGCAAGCCTCAAATAACACACGTGGTTGTGTTGTTATACTGATCAACAAAGCAGTACAATAATTTTTCGCGCGGAAACACTGTAGTTTGTAATAATTCTATGAACCAATCACCGTTAACAAAAACCTCTAAACAGAAGACAATTAGTTTTGAGAGGAGCTAAATGCATACAGCAAAGCTCATTTTGTCAGTATATCTGCTTACAACAGTATGATTATAGTAAAGTAATAAAACAAATGAACCATTTAAACTTGTATCTCATTTATATCTCGAAATAACCCTAAAAAACTTTCAACACTCAGTGTATAATTTGCTTTGTCTTTATTTAGCTTCATAAAGTGACAACGAGCAGGAACAGAGGCAAGGCATGTCGCAAAATACCGATGAAGAAAAAGTCGATGAGAAATTAGAAGATGAAGTTCACAACTTTTGCATAAAAGAGGCTCCGAAAATTCCCATTGATGAGGCAAGGTTTTGGAACAAGACCATCAAGAAGTATTTAAAACCACTTGAAAAGGACGAAGATAAGGAGAAGGCAGTTCAACAGGAATTGTTGGATTTACGAAACAGAGTCTGTCTGTTTGTATTTTTACTAAATTCAGTTCTTGTAACTGTTATGTACGGACTAACACAAGTAAATTCATTTCAAAACAGTTTGACAGCTACATTCAAATGTGGCGGAAATTACGTAGTCATTGTTCCAATCGCCGTTTTGTTTATAGTTGTGTTTGGTTTGCTGCTTTTAGTGCAGTTTTTATGCATGCTTTACCATCGATTCTCTACCCTTTTACATATAATGGCTGAAACTGATATAAAAGATAGCAAAAAAGCAAAGGAAAATAACATAAGTTTCAAATTTGCAGAAATGCTACTGTCTCCTACTTCTTTGAAGCCAACGCAAGCAATTGCTAAAGTAGATAAGAATAAATATGTCCTTGACAGGAATAGATCAATTCTACGTGTATCTACTAAAAAGCAAAAAAGTATTACTCGCCTACAGGATTTAGTGGACAAACACATGAATGAGTTCAATAATCTAGAAGGTTCGTTTAAGGGCATGCAGAAAAAATTTGGTGCTAAGGTCCTTAAAAAATGGAAGTCAGAACTTCAAATTGTAAATTCAGAAAACAGATCTAATACGCAACGGCCTAGCAATGCTGAAAGTTCTACACAATCACATACACCGAACACCAAAGTGGAATCAGATCAAATTGTGCTATTGAATAACGGTAGTGCAAGTAGCTAAATGGCAAATCGTGGCACGTCTGAACATAGGGACATTTATTCGAACACACCACATAAAGGTCATTTGTCCTCAATTGATGAAAAGAAAATTTCAAGGAAAGACAGTAATGTGTAAGACTTTCGTTGTCTTGTTAATAGTATTTCTTGATAAAACATGCTAATTCTAAGACGAAATCGGTTTATGTTCAGGAACGAAAAATATTTGATCTTTGTGCAAACTGATAATCAAGGTCGTGATGCAAACTCAAACCAAATTTTTCTATCATGTTAAATTCAAAAAGTTTTGTCTCTTTTATGTGACATTAAAAAGACATTCAACCCAATGATATAATGATAGTGTCAAATTTTTATTTAAGAACTTTATAACTATAGGGCCTGTAAGTCTCGTACAATTTTGGAACTTCCGGGATCAAAAATTGTACCCGGAAGTTACATTTTAAACAAACATATATGACGTTTCAAACAAAAATTTGAACGTCACAATCCTTCGACGTCATGTTTTGGCGGGAAATGTTTTCGAATTGTCTGTTTATCGTAGATTCTCGTGAGTCACTTGACGAGACTTACAGACCCTATTGTACATGTTGTATTACAGCTACGAATGAAATTCGCAGAATGTATTTGTTTTGCTATAAATCAAATGGGCAATATGAAATTGATCATAAAAGATAAAAGAGAACAGTCTTCGGAATACCGTATAGCGAGTAGTTTTCGCGATTGCCAAATTTCGCGATTCGTTCCCCGAAGAGGGGTATTTAATTTTAGCGGTCATCAATTTTTGCGAATGGAAAATTCTGTAACGGAAAAGACATATTTAAAGATGGACTGACTTTAATTTCGCGAGTTTTTATTTTCGCGCTTCCAGAAAGCTCACGAATATAGCGAAAAAGGGAACCTCGCGAAAATTACCCGCTGTACGGTATTTTTAAAGAAATAAAGAGGTATGGCCACTTTCCCGTAAATTCATTTCCTAAGTTTACTAATTTTACTATGGCATTTGATCTTCCCAAAAACAGGTGATCTGTTATAAACACTATCAGAACAAAATCAATATAAATGCATTTTCATACATTAAGATATAGATTCAGCCACCGATCTTGCCCTTTGAATGCATTTTCGACAGTTATTGATGATTTTGGTAGGTTTTGTAAAATTTCGCTGTTTAAGACCTAAACAAAAATAAATCTAACTGCCATTTGGAAGGGCAAATGTTTGTACATTCACAACAAAAAACTTCTCGGTGTTCTAGTAGTTGTTCCATTTTCTCAAACACTGTAAATTTGGGTTATAACAAAATTACCAAAAAGTAGCTTAAATGGGCTAAAATGCTATTTCAAGCAATGTTCGGCTGATGGTGAGTCGGAAAACATACATGTATGGAGTATATTAATATTTTTCTTCAGACGTTTGAGTTCCCGAGAACACATTACAAGATTTTCGACAACATTTGAGCATATTCTGAAAAAAACCAAGATAACAAAATTCACGCCTTAATGGCCATACTTCTTTTTTCATCAATTAAAAGAAATAATCAAACTAATATACCACGTATAATTATCTACGAAATTATTTGTCAATTTATATTGAAATTAACTTTTCTAAATGAAATTGTAACCAGTACAAAATAACATAATAAAGAATAAAAAAGTATTCTAAAATATCAGTTAATGTGTCTTTTGTGGCTGCAAACCTCAGAAATTATATCCGTAACAAATATATTTATTGCTGTAAGGGTGAAATTTGTAATTTTGTCAAATGTTCTTAATGGAAATTTAATTGAACTTGTAATATTATCTTCTAGCACAAGTTATTTTCCTCTCACGAAGTTCCCAATGTTTCATAATTTATGATATCGTACCTTATTTTGACTAATATGTAATAATACGAACAGGACAGATCTTCCATTTACTGTACATAATACAAACGTAAAACCATTCTCAAAGCTCTGTCCTTAGCTGATTTTGGCTTTACATTTAGATCATATTGGTTATTAGTTCTCTATTAGTTTTTACACATCTTTGAGTTTATTGTTTTCCAAACGTGTAGATTTTATCTACACTGAAGAGACATAAGTTTGTTGAAATGTGCATATGCAGAAATTAAATTCACAGTAACCTCGGTATTCAGCTAATTATCTCTACATTGAGATCTTCGTTTAATTTTATATAATACCTACAGGACATTATTACCTACCTGCAGATCTTCCGTAATAATACCTATAGGACATTAATACCTATATTCAGATCTTCCTTCAATTTAATATAATACCAATAGGACATTATTACCTACATGAAGATCTTCCTTTGATACTATATAATACCAATAGGACATTATTACCTACCTGCAGTTCTTGCCAAATAATACCTATAGGACATTTTTACCTATATTCAGATCTTCCTTCAATTTAGAATAATACCAATAGGACATTATTACCTACATGAAGATCTTCCTTTGATTTTATATAATACCAAAAGGACATTATAACCTGCCTGCAGATCTTCCCCAATAATACCCATAGGACATTTTTACCTATATTCAGATCTTCCTTCAATTTAATATAATACCAATTGGACATTATTACCTACATGGTGCAATGTGATGATCTTCCTTTGATTTTATATAATACCAATAGACATTATTACCTACATGCAGATCTTCCTTTAATTAAATATAATACCAAGAGGGCATTATAATCTTCATTCAGATCTTCCTTTCATTTTATATAGTATCAATTTAATATAATACCAATAGGACATTATTACTTACCTGCAGTTCTTCCCCAATAATACCTATGGGACATTATTACCTATATTCAGATATTCCTTCAATTTAATATAATACCAATAGAACATTATTACCTACATGAAGATCCTCCTTTGAATTTATATAATACCAAAAGGACATTATTACCTAACTGCAGATCTTCCCCAATAATACCTATAGGACATTTTTACCTATATTCAGATCTTCCTTCAATTTAATATAATACCAATAGGACATTATAACCTACATGAAGATCTTCCTTTGGTTTTATATAATACCAATAGGACATTATTACCTACCTGCTGCAGATCTTCCCCAATAATACCTATATGACATTATTACTTATATTCAGATCTTCCTTCAATTTAATATAATACAAATAGGACATTATTACCTACATGAAGATCTTCCTTTGGTTTTATATAATACCAATAGGACATTATTACCTACCTGCAGATCTTCCAGAATAATACCTATAGGACATTATTACTTATATTCAGATCTTCCTTCAATTTAATATAATACCGATAGGACATTATTACCTACATGAAGATCTTCCTTTAATTAAATATAATACCAAGGGGGCATTATAATCTTCATTCGGATCTTCCTTTCATTTTATATAGTACCAATTTAATATAATACCAATAGGACATTATTACTTACCTGCAGTTCTTCCCCAATAATACCTATAGGACATTATTACCTATATTCAGATCTTCCTTCAATTTAATATAATACCAATAGGACATTATTACCTACATGAAGATCTTCCTTTAATTTTATATAATACCAAAAGGACATTATTACCTACCTGCAGATCTTCCCCAATAATACCTATAGGACATTTTTACCTATATTCAGATCTTCCTTCAATTTAATATAATACCAATAGGACATTATTACCTACATGAAGATCTTCCTTTGGTTTTATTAAATACCAATAGGACATTATTACCTACCTGCAGTTCTTCCCAAATAATACCTATAGGACATTATTACCTATATTCAGATCTTCCTTCAATTTAATATAATACCGATAGGACATTATTACCTACATGAAGATCTTCCTTTGGTTTTATATAATACCAATAGGACATTATTACCTACATGGTGCAATGTGATGATCTTCCTTTGATTTTATATAAAACCAATAGACATTATTACCTACATGCAGATCTTCCTTTAATTAAATATAATACCAAGAGGGCATTATAATCTTCATTCAGATCTGCCTTTCATTTTATATAATACCAATTTAATATAATACCAATAGGACATTTTTACCTACATGATGATCTCTCTTTGATTTTATATAATACCAATAGACATTATTACCTACATGCAGATCTTCCTTTAATTCAATATAATTCCAAGAGGGCATTATAATCTTCATTCAGATCTGCCTTCCATTTTATATAATACCAACAAGAAACTCAGATCTTTGTTTAATTAATATAGTTCCAATAGAAAAAAGAAGGGAAACGGGGAATGTGTCAAAGAGACAACGACCCAAAGGGGAGTAATATGATATTTTTATGTATAATGTATCAAAATGGTGAATAAAGAGAAGTTGTCGCCAGGACACACACTCCATCAACTATATATTAAAAGAGCATAGGTCAAAAGCACGGGGAGGAATTTAACCGCCTCCACTCGGCACGATAGATAAACTCTGCAAAAAATAGAAAAGAAAAGGGAAACGGGGATTGTGTCAAAGAGACAACGACCAAAAGGGGAGTAATATGATATTTTTATGTATAATGTATCAAAATGGTGAATAAAGAGAAGTTGTCGCCTGGACACACACTCCATCAACTGTATATTAAAAGAGCATAGGTCTAAAGCACGGGGAGGAATTTAACCGCCTCCACTTTTATCTACATTCATGTCTTCCTTCAAATTTATGAAATACTAATAGGCCATTACTATCTACACTCAGATCTTCCTTTAGTTTTATTAAACATATTTTAAGTTAATTTTTCATATCAGAATATAAGCTTGAGAGTGAAAACTCGTTATTAATAAGCAATGAAGGGATAAATCTACATTTCATATCAGGAAACCCTACTTATACTCCCACTACACTATCAAGGGAGGAGATTATAGAAAATCACAACTCTGTTTTAGCATCCTTTGGCATCAAAGCGGATGATGATAACAATCAGCTCCCCTACATCTACTGGGTCCCTAAACTTCATAAAAACCCATACAAACAGAGATTTATCGCGGGGTCTTCCAGATGCACCACTAAGCCACTTTCTAAGCTCCTTACCACTTTATTGACCGCAGTCAGAGATGGCCTAAAAAGTTACTGTGATAAAGTTTACTCCACGAGCGGCGTCAATCAGATGTGGATTCTAAAAAATTCTAAAGATCTTCTCGAACAGCTATCCTCTAGCAGTCTTACCCATTGCCACAGCATACAAACCTTTGATTTTTCTACTCTTTATACTACCCTGCCACACAATAAATTGAAAACAATAATTTCGGATTTGATACATCAATGTTTCTGCACTAAAAACGGAGAACGCAGATACACTTATTTAGTAGTAGGGAAAGACAAAACATATTTTGTAAAGAACCACACTGAGTCAAACAAGAAGTACACTGAGAATGACGTAATCAAGATGTTGGAATTTTTAATAGATAATATTTTTGTCGAATTTGGAGGCCGTGTTTTTCAACAGACAATCGGGATTCCCATGGGAACTAACTGCGCGCCACTTTTAGCTTATCTCTTCCTTTTTTCAT